>JAOXJP010063512.1:0-15572 GCA_025762735.1 Platanus orientalis | reverse complement strand
ATCTTTTGTATATATATATATATATATATATATATATATATATATATATATCTGTGCGTGTGTGTGTGTGTGTGTGTGTGTGTCATTTTTTATTTAGCTACGAGAAAGAGTGGCTCCAATTATGCATTCTATTTTTTTTCTTTTATTTATCTACTTATTTATTTTGTTAGCTAACATGTAAATAGATGGCCTTGTAACACCCTATATTGTACTTAAGGGGGTAAAACCATAATTTCACATCTATAAGGATAAAATAGACATTTTACATGCTTATACAGACCTTAGAGTGGATTAGGAACCTATTGGACCAATTTAGAAGTATAGAACCTAAGTTGGACTTAAAACTATTCAAGTTCAAAATTTTTCCCAACTACATAATTAGGGTAACTTTCTGGGCCCATTGACACCAATCCTGAGTAAACTAAAGTATGAGACATACCTTGTTGTAAATTTTGTTGAGTCTTCTTTCCAATGCTACAAACGGTATCCAATTCCGAGTTTTCTAAAGAAAGTTATAGTTGTTTTCCTCATAGTAGTTTTTGCCAAAAAAAATTGGGGAGGTTTGGGTTTCTCAAGCCGAGGGTTCACCTGTTGAGACGAGCGCTCGCTAGGGGGGGTTCTGAGGGATCACCTATCGAGGCGAGGGCTTGGGGTCCCGAAAAGTAAAAAATAAAAAATAGCTGAAAATTATTTAAGATGGTGATTCTTGACATGATACTTGCTTATTGGTTCCCTAAACATGTGGAATGTCATCATGAAAAATTTATAACCCTACTAACACCTCAATTATGTCATTTCTCCTCATTAAAACAAAGAGGAAAAGTGTTAGGGAGATTAGGGAAAATTCTTGAGCTTAGTGTGGGAGTTCTTCCCCAATTGGGTAAGTATCACTCCCAACTCTAAAAATCTATTGAAATAACTCATTTTCTTCTTAGTTCTTCATGTTCTATCTAATTACACTAGTTCTACTTCAATTTATTTATTTTTTTACAGAAAATAAAGTAAAGGGAAATGAGGCCTTAGAGGATTATAAAGCTTAAGCAAGAATGAAAAACCAAGATAGTGAGTGGATATACATTTTATACTCACTTTTCTTTTCTAGGACCTTAGATTTATGCAAAATAATATTGGTTTTTATGGTTCTACATCTATTCATTATGAGTTTGATTATTTCCTTATGTAGATCATTGATTTCATAGATTATGTGAATTAGATATGTTTTTTATGCATACTTTTCTTTATTAGGATCTTAGATTTGTTGTTTGAGAATATATTTTGGTAGATTCATCTCTATTTGAGTTTTGTGCGATTGTTAGGATGATTTCTAACATATGTGAAAATGTTTAGGAGTTTAATTTATATGGTTTGTAGGGGTTTGAAAGGGTTTCTTGTGCTGAAGGATGAGTTTACCTCTTCGATTTCTTTGAGTTCCTTAATTCTTGCATTCTACATGTTTGATGAAATGATTTTCATAGATTTTTCATAATAATCATACGTTTCATGGATGCCTTTTAATTCATTGCATGAGTTTAATGTCTCTTATGTTAGATTCTCCCAAATATATGTCGGCTTATGGAAATTAGTGATGCTCCATTGACCCTATATGCTAGTCTATTACTCTCTTTAGTGTGTTTCATTCAATTCATGTTACACCATGATGAAATGTATTAATTCTATTAATTTTCATGTGGCCGCGTTATTATTTGTATCATGTGATATCTTTTAGTAGTATGTGCATGTTTTCATTGGCATGGTTTACGCTGTGATTCTTATGTGGTTCTTTACACGAGATTTCTACATGAGTTTAAAAAAAGAGAGGATTTGAGATACTTGGTTTTCTACCTACATAAATTTTGTCATAAAATGATTTTACATTCATGAGTATCCCTTATGTCCTTAGTTATGGGCCAAGTACCTTCACTTGCACATTAGCATTTGACTATTTTCATGTGATTTTCTACTACTTCATTAGACTCTTCATGAGATAGAACACAAAGATATTTCAAATTGTATGATTATGTAACATCTACCTTATTTTACTAAGACATGGTTTTGAAAAGTGGTTTTGGATGTGAGGATTTGATATTATGCCCTTATGCAGGAAGATGCCCTATTGAATCCAGAGACCCCTAGGTGTGTTGGTGGTCCTTGTGATTTTTATATATGTGTATGATCTTTATGACCCCGAAGACCCTTATATAGGTTGGCTAGATGTAGCCACATCAACCCCTATATGGGTTGCCTCTTGTGGACCCGGAGACCCTTATGTGGGTTGTCCTTCGTGGGCCTATAGACCCCTTCATGGGTTAGCCTTATGGCTTCAGGTACCCAATCACCAGGTCACATTAATAAGTGAAGATGACTATCATGCCCATTGGTCTTATGACCTGAAGACCCCTTTGTGGGTTAGCCTTCATAGCTTTAGGTACCTAATCACCATGTCACATTAATAGGTGAAGGAACATATGTGATACGTTGTGTTATGATAGAGAACTTTATATGGGTTATGTGATGTGATGAGTCGGAGACCTTATACGATTATATGGTATACTATGTCGGAGATTCTTATGTGGTTCATTTGATTTGTTTCCACCAGAGACCTTTTATGGTTTACTTATGATATGTTTTATCGAAGACTTTTTATGGTTCATTTACATTTAGATATGATATGTGAAAGGACACCATTGTAATTTGCATGTGTCACATACACTACTGTGCATGTTCACATAGTACTAAACATGTGACAAATAACATGTAGCATATGCATGACTCCGTCTAATCTATTTTAGATATTCTTATGATTATCTTAGGACTTGTGTGTATTCGGATCGTAGTAATGATATATGTTTAGTAGACTTGATGTACTTTTATTCTTCTTTTAATTCCTTAGTTACTTCGATTATTTTTATTTATTACTGTGATTATCTTTTCTTTTCTTTAGTGTTGTATAAATTGTATACTCTCCCGCTAAGCCCAACAAGCTTACCCCAATTAGCACCACCCACAGGTGTGTAGACATACAGGATGAACTACGCCTTAGGCTGAAAGAGAGATGATTGGTGGTTAGATGACTGACTTGAATACTTCACTTTAGTTTAGTTTCAGTTTATAGTTTACTTGATGGGAGATGTACTTTTGCTACTTGTTATGCCCATGGAGCTATAGGATGTATGTACTTTTATAGGCATGTTTAGCTCTTTCTACATTGGATGACTATGGGATGCTTTTAGATTGATTGATACTTATTTCCGCTACACTTATTCGGATTATGTCATTGTTATTCTCATTCCGCTGTAATGTGTTATGTTGGAAATTGATTTAAATGAACGTGACTAAAATTAAATGAAAGGATAAGGAAATGCATGTATATGAAAATATTATGTGATTAGGTGAGAAGGTTAATGACCCACTCTGAGCATGTTGGTCTTCCTGTGTGAGAAATGGGTTCGGGGCGGGTTATTCCCATGTCATAGATCTGAACCCAACCCACTTCATGGCCTATGCATTTGGGTCGTGACAAGTTTGGTAAATAATAAAATTACTTTTATATACACTGTATAGACGTGCACTAGTTAGTTAGGATAAAACACTTGCACATGCATGACACATTTCTTTAAAATAAAACATACTCATGCACACCATATAGAGAAATTCAACCTTAAGGTTGAACTGGTTTAAGTAGGTAACCACATTTACAGATGGACCCGGGTGCCTAACAGCTTCTTCAGTCCATAATCGAGCCACTTACCCAGAACCTTTTGAGCCGACCAGTTTGAAATAGAGTCTAATATTTAAAAATGAATTTAAAATAAAAGGTTATTTTTTCAAAATAGATGTTTAGTCACATCTTAAAAAGGTTGGTAGTGACTCCAAACTATTGTGGGTTAGGCCCGTAATGAGTGACCCCTTTTCTAAGAGGCCCACCCATTGTGCAAAAATCGAGGCCCACAATGTTTATCTTTTTATAAAGTTTTATGACAGTTAACACCATGTTTTTTTTTTATTTTTATGATTGCATGTTCATGGAGATGACCTTATTTTTCCTTTGTTGGAAACAAATCTAGAAACCATGTTTTACTGTTGATAAACTTCACGCAGTCTCACTCTTCCTTCTTTCCTTGAATCATGGCTCTTCTTTGCATCGTGGCTTTCTTTTAGCTCCTTTATGTCTCTTTTTTCTCCTAAATTTATACCATAGCTATTGTCCCAGATTTTCCTGATTTTATGCCATTTTCTCCATGTTTCGTCCCTATTTTACTGAGATTTGGGAAATGACAGTTGGTTAACGATGTGAATACTTGTTCTCTCAATTTTCCTTTATTATTTGCCATCTATCCCTATTCTAGAGACTTCTAATCTTAAAGATCTACCTCTACCACATGCCTTAATCTGATGGTCTCCATCTTCCCTCAACTTCTCTCTTTCTTTCTGGGCTTTAAATTCTCTCTCTTGCTAGGCTATGCAGCAGTCTTCTAAAGAGTCCAAAGTCTTCCAAGCTCTTTAAGGCTTTAACCTAGTGCTAGCTATGCTCACTTGTCACAAGCTGAATTTTTTGGCTGTAAACAATTACAATCATGAATGAACATTCATAACTTCTAATTGTCATATTATACTCCTTCCAATATCACTAATAATTCCAAATAGGCATTGAGTAGTAGGAATAAAGAAATCCATTCAAGACAAACTTTGTTACATACAGCTGGCAACAAAAGCTTTAAACAAATACAATACGAGGAAATATGTATTTTACTTTATGATGCATGCATTCCAATTTTCATGTATGTACCTTATTTTTAATTTAGGAATTGTTAACTCTTTAATTATCTATCCATTGGTGCAATAACTTAAAAGAGGAATAGATGACCCACCCTCTCGAATTGAAATCTTCATAAACACACATACTAGAGAAAATGGCAATTATATTAATGAAAATGTGAGAAATAAGATTGTAAGTTATATTGACTTAATGAAACAAGTCTCTTGATCTCGTGTAATTAAACTAATAAAGAAATTCATGGATTGCAACAGCAAATGGAAGACTTGGTGGGAAAAGAGGGTGCCCAAGACTCATAATTTCCTTCACCTAATGATATATTTTCTCAGGTAATGGGACCTGGAAAACCAAGACGAGTCCGGGGATGTGATCATGGAGTGACTCCGACTAGCTTGTGGGGGGCATTGTCTAGTTGTAGCACAACTTCAAGAAATGAATGCAATGCAATGAAAAATCAAATTTTAGAACATCAAGAAGAGAAATCAAGGTATAAAGAAGAAGTACAACAACTTAGAGATGAACAAAAGGAACTACAATCGCAGCTGGATGAAATGAGGAGGTTCCTTTTTAAGCTCACATGGGACACATATAAACATATGACTCATTTTTAGCTATTAGAATCAAAAGTGTTAGAAATTGTGTATGCAATTGTTAATAAACCAGTGTCCTTTTAATTGTGGAGGGCAGTGGTGCTTAATAATGCAATGTCAGCTCCAACAAGTTCACGACTTATTTTGTTATAAGGATGTATTTTGTGCCTTTGGTTGCTGAAAAAGGACAATGTGAACTCTCTTATTTTGTTTTAAGACATGGTTTTTTCTTTTTGTGAATGAAGTGGAGGGAATTTGTGCTTTGTTATGCACATGAAGTGAGGTGAATTTATCTATATCTGGATTGTTAAAAGTAATGAAAAGTGATATATTATTTTTTTGGATCTGGATAGGTAGGAAGTGTGGTGAATGAATTTGTGGTTATGCAATAAATATTTGAATAAAAACAAGGGTTATGTTGTGAGTGAATTTGTGGTTATGCAGAGAATATTGAAAAATAGGGCATATGGAAAAAAAAAAAAAAAATCCGTCAACTGACTTTTAGCAAGGGTCATAGAACATCCGTTAAATTAAAAAAAAAAAAAAAACAAGGTGATTCTAAAACTGCTGCTAAAAGTTCAAAAAATCAGTCAACTGACTTTTAGCAAGGGTCATAGAACATCCGTTAAACAGCAGTTATAATACCCGCTGAAATTTGAAATCAGTTTTTTTTTTTAATGACATTACGGGCAGTTTTAAACCACCGCTAATTATAAGTTATAGCGGTGGTTCTTAAACCCCCACAAACTCTGCCGCAACAAACTATCGTGACTGGCATTTACATTGGCAGTTTTCAAACAGCCGTTAAAACCTTTTACGGCAGTTTAGTTGTTTTTTATCGGCGGTTTTTGATCCCCGTTAAAAACCTCTAATTTCTTAGTGGCACATAACACATGAACACCAACATAACCCAGTACGAAATAATCAATATACTGTTGAGTGCCGAATCTGAGTATACACTGCTGGATTTTTTACTTGCATACGGAATGTCGTGTTACTGTTGGCCGTGCAAACACATACTGTGCTTCTTCTCACACACCCATCAACTACAACATACAATTCCTCCTTAGGACGTTGATCCATCAACTACCAAATGCTAAAGTTGATTAAATTTCATTCTCTTGTGGAGTATTGACTCATTGCTATGCTCTACAAAATCACCGAGCCAATAATATTAGGTGTTCTTTTATGGATTTCTATATTTCTGTTGCCGTTGGTGTGGTGCTTTAGGTTCTTCTCCTTTGAGTTGCAGTAAATTCGGACTCTTATACCCAATGTCACCTCCCCTACCGTTCCATAATCCCTGATCGAGTCCGACTCTCTTTAAAATGATGGCGAACAACCAAGACTGTCACCCCATTTAAAAGAAGCAAATATTGTTGCATCAACTAGTGGTGGAGATCTTAGGGAGTTGCAGCCTTGGGAACTAGTTTAATGATCTCAAGCCGAGCAATGTTGAGTGTCTCCATGAATCTTTATCGCCCTATCCTTGTCACCCATAGCAGATTCTTATCCGCCAAGCTCTTTCTCCGCTTTCATCTGGTTATTGTCAGGCCATAACACATGGCCAAAGACAAGGGAGTCCTTGTAACTACACGCCATGCAATGTGTAAATCTATAATCAATAATTGTAACTACCTGCCAATAGGGCTGTCAATCAGGCCGGGTTGAAGTCAGCCCAAACTTCATTACATGGACTTGAACTCAGCCCAAGCCCGAACTTGGTCCGAGATAATCAGTCTGAACTCGTCCTGTTAAAAAAGGCTTGGGGCTAAGTTTGGACCGCCTGAACTAAAATCTCTTTTTAAAATTTGGGCTGATAATGGACCCAAATTACCCTAAATACTTTGATAATAGGTCTAATTAGTTAAATTTGAGGTGATAATGGGCCCAAAACTGCCCTATATTCGTTGGGTTAAACGATACTAATGTCGGGCCAGGCCAGGCTATATATGATTATGATTTCAGGCTGGCATGGTCAAATTCAGGCTGACGTTAATTCTACTCAAACTTGGTCCAAATAAAACTGCAGGCCTGTAAGTTGGGCCCAAATTCATCCCAACTTAAAGTTAGCTTGACCCAGCATGACAATTTTTCAGGCCAGACACGTTGGGCTTTGGGCTAACCCGGCTCAATTACCTGCCAGTGTCTGGTCTTTCCGCTCGTCTCTGGCCACAAGTCATCATGGCAATAAAGGCCAGATGAAATGCAAAAGCACGCTTCCTGTTTATAATTTTTGAGGAGTTAAAGGCGTTTTAGGTAATTCTATTTGTTGTTATTTGTTAGTTTTTATTGAACTTCCTCTTCTCTTCTATTACAATTTGGATATTTTGGAAAATTTTCAAGAATTCATGAATTTCTCTCAGCCTCATTTAATTTTCACAATAATTTTTTTGTTATAATTTTCTTCCCTCTCTATTGTTGTCAATGAGCCAAGTTTGAGCTTTGATTTAAATTCATTTCCTAAACTTGAAGCAGTGTCACTAAACTCAGCTTGCTAAACTCAACGAGGCAATGCCTGACTATTTCCCTCCCTTGTCTCTGGCCATGATTCATGGCAATAAAGGAAGCATATCCTCTGTTTCATCGGTACTCTGTTCCACATGTTTCTTAGGCACAAGGGATTTGGGCCATACACTTTTTGCATGGGCCCCACCTCCCTTGTATATGTGGAAGACAGAACGTACGGGTGGAACAGAGGATATGGATCTGACAATAAAAGCCAAATGAAAACTAGACAGTAGCTAGAGATGATTAGCTTCCTATTCATACTTTTTGTTAATTAACTAAAATAAGGAAGAAAAGTTGTATTAGAAGCTAATTATGTAACTCTTAATGGTAAAATATATTGCCTTCCAAATTTATATTCATTCCAAATTCATATTCAGAGTTTGAAGAAATTTTGGACAATCCGTAAGATACAGGGTCCCACTTAGCGCATGGCACTGTTTGAATAACCGTATGCACGGGCCTATGAGAGAGAGAGAGATATGACATGGGACCTTGAAAAGAATCATTAACGAGCATGAATCGTGTTTACGACATAATGATTATTAATGTGAACACAATTAAGTGGAAAAAAAAAATCAAAAGGTATGTTGGAAAATCCAGCTCCAAATCAACCACCTCACCTCAAGTGCTACCGGTATCTTAAATAATAGCAACTTGTGAGGTGATGGCTTGAGGTGATCGATTTGTGTCCTGTCCGACCTCCTTATGGCCTGTTAGGACTTGTTTGGCGTAACAGGTCAACACGTCATTGAAAAAAAAGAGAGGTTGGACAGGATCCAGACCGTCCCTATTTGGTGATGTGTTGATCTGTAACTTTAGACAGGTCCGAACAGGCCGGACAGGATCTAAACCTTAAAACGGTGGGTAGCTCTAATTGATTTTGTGGTCAGGAAAACTGACCGACTGTTTGGTTGTAACCTGGAATCACAGCATTCCATTTTTGTTTTCCTTAGTATCTCAAAAGTGCATATGTACCCCAACGAAGATGGGTTGATGCCCATTCATAACCAAAATTTGAAGGATATTATATTTCATTTTATTTTATAAAAAAAAAAAAAAAAAAAATCTCATGAGATGACTTCATTCCTAATTTCTAAATAAGTTCATTTTCAATTATGGCTTCAATGGCAATGAAAAATTAAAATAAAATGCTGACTTGTGTCAAGAGATAGAATCTTCATCTACATGTCAAATGGATGGACAAATCCCACCAGTTACGGTATTTCCGTAGATACAAATAAGATAGAGGGTGTTTATGTAAATAAAGAGAATGAGTAACCCACCCTTTGGAAGTTTATGGTGTCTTCACTCTTCAGCTCTCCAGACTTCTCTTCCTCCACTATTGGACGACTTTGTGTGGTGAGAGCCATATTGCGTTAAATTAAATAAACGATATATATTTTAAATTTTTGGGTGAATTAAAGAATTAAATAAATCTTTGTTCTTTTATTCTTTAATAATAATCCATCGATCCGTATCCAAAAGAAAGAAAACGAAATAAACAGTTAAAGAAGAGGTGGCCTTTTTTAAAATATTTCTGGTAAACAAGTGTGAACATAATGAAAAACAAAACAAACTTTCTAAAGCAACATGCACGTTCATCCAAATGATTTTGCAAACAACCTGTGCATCGCTATCCACGACTAGTTTCTGGACTCTTATGATCTTGGCCTTGATGATTCCATCACGGATGGTTCCAATTTTTTTTTTTTTTTTTGTTTCTTCTACTGATTGCTACACTTAGTTACAGGGGAATAATACACTGAAATCAGGTGAAGGCAGGGGAGGGGCAAACAACTGAAAGAGGAACAGAGCGTCTCTGTTTAGAGAAAGTGAGAGCTGCAAACGCCTTTTTTATAATGGCAATGAGAATTCGACCTCTCTTCGGAACCAAACGAGGGGCGACTGTGGTCGCACCACTGCTGCGGCGGGTGTTGTGTATGAACCTTCTTCCCAGTACTGGTATGGCTGTGGTGGTCTGGGTGGGTGCCGCCATATTTAGTGAAAGAGCCAGCAGTTGCGAACAAGCTCCCAAGAATTTAACCCCAACGATGTCACCTTAGAGAGCCAGTTAAGAGCCAACCTGAGCAAGAAGCAGTGTGGGATGGGGGGAAGCTATTACTCACGGAATACCTTCGTACATATATATATGGGGAGAAGAGTTGGTGTGGTGGGAAGATAGGGAAGGAGAAGATGGCCCAACCAAGTGGACAATTTTTCCCTAAATGTCAAAATCATCAAACCCTTCAATACGTTTCCAAGAATGTTCCTCATTCGATCTTTTCAGAAGGAGAGAGAGGAGTTTACGTTTGAAAGGAAAGATTAAAAGTATCAGGATGCACGTGGGGGTGAGCATACGTGGGATCTATTTGAAAAAGACAAGGAGAGGAGGGAGGTTTGGTGCTGGCAGTTTAATCATCTTTGGGTTGAATGGAGAGATATCACGCTAGTGCCAATCGACACATCTCACGAGGGTTTCTTGAAAAATATCCAAGGGTCAAAGAATGGTGTTATAATAAATACAGAATAAATAAGTAGCTATATATTTACATACGAGCCCTTTTTAGGCATTGTGATCACATGCTGTATAGCTACTGGTGTGGTATGTCTCCATTTGGACCGGAGATGATTGGAAATGGAAGGACAAAACACACATGGATGGAAGTCATTCAATTGATAAAATAATGAAAGTAGGTAGAGTGGGGAGGGGAGATGGATGGGAAGAGGAGAGCATACATGGGACCCCCCTTTGAAACTAAGAAGGAAATAAGTGAGGGAAGGAGAAGAAAATACATGGACCCCATTTGAGAAAAAACAAAAATGATTAAAGGAGGGAAAGTGGGATGGGAGAGGATTAGGAAGACCCAGTTGATTAAAAGAAAGAGAGAGAAGGTGGGAGAGGAGAGGATTCGTGGGAATGTGGGATCCATTTTGACAAATGGAGTTAGAGGAAGGAGGGTGGGAGAGGAGAGCATACGTTGGAGATGGAGGAGAGCTTAGGTAAAAGCCAGAAAAAAAAAAAAAAGGAACGAAAGGAGGGAGAGTGAGAAAGCTACATCCTTCACTTGTGCACCCTCGACATCAATTGTCCACCTATCACTTCGGTGGACTCTAACAATAGAAAGCGACGAAGCATTCAATGTTTTCATGACCTAATTTTCAAATTAAGAAAAATACCTACTCGATTTTCTTTTCAAAAACATATGCACCGCTATATATTAGACATCAAATTTAGACGTGTATTTGAAATTTGTGTTTGTATGTGCTGAAGACATGTATTATACATTAATATAGTTTGACTGACTGCAGAAGTCTCTCTCTCTCTCTCTCTCTCTCTCACAGAGGCAACCAGAATCCATCATCTACCTCTCAACCATGCATGTACACGTCAAAGCCCCCCCCCCACCCCCCAAAAAAAAATAAAAATAAAGGGGGGGGGGGAAGGTTGAGGAAAAGATCTATTATTCCAAATTTGTTTGTCCCCTCATCTCTCCACACCACAGGCTGACACGTGATGTTTTTATTTTTTTGAATTTGGTGTCTGTTTTATATAAGGAGCAATTGTTCATGTGAACACTTTTTTGGGGATTTTTTTTTTATTTTTTGGCACTGATGTGTTGGCCCTGATGTCATTCCAACTTTAACCACTCTCTAAGTTGTCCTACTTAAACCCCTGGGTTTATTTTTTATTTTTTATTTTTATGGTTTTACCCTATAAACCCCAATTTTATAAGTATCTATTTTTGATTTGAAACCCGTTTCCACGGTTTTAAGTTTTAACCCTATACACCTCAACTTTTGTGTGTGGGGCAACGGGTAAAAACAAATTTGGTATAACAGACCCTTTCTGAAAAAGGCAAGATGCTCTATTACCATTCAAATGTACAAAACATTACTACACAAATGCAAACAAGGCTCTCTCTTAGTGCACATAAAACTTACCCCCTTGTAGCCGAGAACGTTACAATTTTTTTTGTAAAATAAGTAAAGATTGAAATAAAGTTATTAGTTTGATGCACGTACAGCTCTTTTCTAGATGCAAGTGCAGTTATCAAACTAACTGAAACAAAGTTATTAGTTTGATGAAGTTACAGCTATTTCCTCGGCTGGCATTTGGTGTGCGTCCCTAAAGTGCCCTTACCATCCCCCCCCCCTCCACGTGTGGGGATATGTCACACCAAAAAGTGATTTACACTTTTTTGGGGGAGTGTAATTCCCTTTTCGACATGATGTGTCCCCTTGCATGTGGGGCACTTGCATGTGGGGCACTTGCATGTGGGGCACTTTAGGGGGACACACCAAATCCCGAGGGTTATTAATTTCCTAGATCAAGTAAAGGTACAATACGTGTTAATAATGTTACTGCATTTGTATAAATAAAGTCACCACGGTGAAACAGCTAAAGTTTCTTTAAAGATACACATAAAGTTACCCTTCAAATGCCTGTCCGGATTCTCGTCTCCCGTCTATAAGATTTCTTGCAGCCAAAGGAACATATCATTTTTTTGGACCCCCTGGACTTGGTGCATAAGTTGTGTGCACGGACCAAGGGTATTAGGATCGTATTACCTTCTTCATTGTAAAAAAAACAGGATGCAATAAAAACAACAAGTAAAATGAAATAAGAAATCACGCAAAACATAAGATTTACGTGAAAAATCCCAATTTCGGGAAAAATCAAGAAACCACAAAAAAACACTATTAAGAAGAAAACATGTCTAAAGATGATTTACAAAAAACTCTCTTTCTTCTCCTCACACGTAACCCTAGAACAAAACATATAAATACCCTCAAAACCTTAACATATATGTGGATACAGTTCAGATCTGTTTCAGTTCATAAAAACATAAAAACCGGGTCAATTGTTTTTCCCAGGGCCTTCTTCTCCTGGACCCCCATGGGCAAAAGATTTGTGTTTCTCACCTTTGCCCAAAATTTTCCGTATTTAGGGTTTTCATCGGGTTGTACTCAAATCAGATTTTGGGTTCAAAATCTTAATGCTAACACAAATCAAACTTCACACATTACAAAGGGTGGACATATCAATGCCAAAAAGTGACAAGTGTGCCCCAAAAAGTGTAAATCACTTTTCGGTGCTAATGTGTCCGTCCCCTAATCCGTACACACAACTTGTGCACATCTTTTGTATGCACGAAATCTGATTTAGAAGGTGATTCTCACTTTTTTGGGATACTTCAGGCGCCTCTCCTAGTTGCAAGAAATCTTGCCAATAGGAGAAGATCCTGATAAGGAAGGTATTACACTGATGCAAGTTATAACATTGTTGCAATGAAAGATATCACAATTCACAACGATGGAAGTGAAATTCTTTCCTAAAAATACATACTGATACACACTAAATTTCCATCCAAATACTCAACAAGGTACTATGCCATTGCTCAATAAGTTACTACAAATACACACATGATGTTACTACTTAGAGAGAGGTAAAGTTCTTCGTCAAACAGACATATTACACCCTGAATGCACATAACGTTTTATATGTACGTTGCTACATAGAGATATACATGGAGATACCTTGTATGTGTGAAACTTTTTCTACGTCCGTATGCATCGTCTCTTAATATGACTTGTTGCAAAGCAGATTTCCTACTGCAAAAAAGTGTGCAGCAAACCATCTTGAACCAGGTGCTGGGTGACACATGGCAAGAAAAAGCTAATCACCACATCTTCCATCCAGTGCTAGGTGTCTCTTCACTTTTTTTTACCATGTGTTACGCAACACCTTGTGCTAGAGGGTTGCTATACACTTTTTGCGATAGAAAATTTTCTTCATACTTGTAAGTGAGATCATCCATATTTTTTATTTCGTATATTATTTCTATTTCTAAGTTTGTTTATGTTTATGTGTTTGTGTGTAATATGAAAATGAGGTTGCCATTTATGGTCCAAAATCATATTATCAAAACTTTCTTCGGTGTGAATTATTCATTTTTCTAAAACTTGATCTCACGTATTTACACATTTTTTATTTCAATATTTGGGCTTGTAAAGTAACCCTTTAAGATCTAAATGCTGAGATATTTTAATCTCTCGAGCAGGGTGCTTGTCTGCACCAGCCGCCTTAAACCAAAATGGTTATCTGTTCTTCATAGTAATGTGACCATCCCATCTATTCTTTACCTCTTTCATGAAGACTTTGGAGACCAAAGGACATCTGTGTTGTCACATAAGTCAAATCACCCATTTTGTGCAACTCCACCTACTCTTCATTCATTGGCCTTCGCAAATTGCCCAAATATTGAAACTGTATCACTGCAAACCCGCCTGGTCCGAGTTAGGAATAGTGCACTGCAGTTGTTGACCACCTTGGAGACCTCATCACGAAGGAGCCCTCTATATATCACGAAGGGACCTCCTCATGGTGACATGTGTCATCGCAAAGAGCATGAAATCTCAGACTCTTCCTTTATATAAAGAGAAGAGGTTGTGCTTGAAAAAGAATAGAGAAGTTTTAGAGCCTAAGTACTGCTGGAGTGAAGAGAAATCTTAAGAAGATGAAGAAGAAGAAGAAGACTTTAGCCTTGTGTTCTCGGAGTTGTACTCTAAAAAAGAGACTTTGTCAAACATTAAAAAACTTGTTGCAACTTTTATAATGCTCTCAAGTGTAGGATGTCGCGAAGTAATATTTACATGGCGAGTCCAAAGTCGATCCACATGGAAGGGGTAATCTTTAGAAAAGATTATTGGTGGAAGTAAAATTAAGATAATTGATTATGAGATTTTTATTTGGTTGATTCTGAAAAATTAATTTTGTTAAAAATACTATTTTGTAAACACTAAGGTTTAGAAGTTCACTCACAACAAATCTATGGCACTTGCCAACGATTCAAATTTATAACTTAATTGAAATACATACGAAGGATGATTCCAATTGGATGATGAACAAATTGTTTTCTTAAAAGAAATTTTCAAAAGATAGATTCATAAAATTGATTGACTTGATACAGGACAAAACTAACGATTTGATTCGCAGAGAATTTTAAGCATTTGTCGTACCCAAAGTTAATGGTGAATTAAAGAATTTTTACAAAACAAATATTTTTCTAGATAATAAAGTCAATCAAAGATATAAAAACTTACATTAATACAATATACAATTGTCTAACAAATATAAGAGAAATGTTGTGGCTTCACTCTTAGCCTTAGCAAAAGATTTTGCAACTCATAACTAAAAAGAAATAAAAAATTAAAGAGAAGAGGAAGAAAAGTTAAGAGAGGAGATGATGATATCTCAAGGTGTAGTCCCTTGATCCTTTTTATAGGTTTTTAGGGTTTCTACATAAAAGGGAAAAACAAGGAAAATTTGAAAGTGAATCTGCCAAATCCCGTCACCAACAATTGGGTTGATTTCTAACTTGATTTTGATATAGAAAACGTCTGAATTTGCTCTGCTTCATGAAATGTAATGTTGTCGAGCTTCGAATCTTCTTTCCATCGCTGCATATTTCACTTCAATCAGACATCGAGGTAGAAAGTTATAGCAAAAATACCATAGCTGACTCAAAATTTTTTATCCAAATTTATTTATGAATTTGGAGCTGCGGGTTTCTTCTCTTAGATTTGGGTTCCACATGATTGGTTGGTTGATTTTAAACTTCTTACAAAATAAAATATGCATTAATACACCATTTTAAGCATAAGAATAAATATTGAGAAATCTCATATATCTATGT
>JAOXJP010063501.1:0-15572 GCA_025762735.1 Platanus orientalis | reverse complement strand
CTTCAGATACCCCCTCTTTAAGGCACTTCTGCAGATTACCCTGCAAAACTTCCCATTCAATTCCAGAATGAGCTCCAATCCAAAACTACTTCAATAAATTTTACCCCGAAGCTCTCTCTCCACGAATTTCCCCAAAATTTCCTTCGATAACCGGCCCCGTAACGGATTCCCGCAGATTTTAGCTGTTAATCCCACTCATTCTCACCTTTGAGAATTGTGCCCTATCTCAAGTAAACATTCCTACGGCCTAGCATACCAGCTCATTCGACCATAACACCCAAGCCGTCTTTAAAATCATTCGCACTGTGTAGTCAATATTCCACTATCGAGAAAATCAACACAGAAAAAAGGAAAGAAAGCCTAATGATCAAACAAACCTTCTGTCTGCCTTCGATCATCACGGTTCCCCATCTCTTTCTTCTAGAATTTATCTTGATCAGTTCTATCAGAACAAAATCGTTCAAACTTTACATGTTCAGCCTTCAAATCCTTTCTTCCCTTCAGCGCAGCTCGCCAAATTTTACAGCGAGTGATTAAACAAAACCAGAGGCAAGGGAGGCAGAAACACAAGAGTTGCAGAGCCTGTTAGTTAACTTTTAAAACCTGAAGATTTTCAGAGCTTCGGACGTTTCTGGAACCATTTATCCTCTCTCTCTCTCTCTCTCTCTCTCTCTCTCTCTCTCCACGAAGGGTCTGACTACGATATGGGCCCTCAAGGCCTCAAGCGTGGATTACGCAGCCCCAACCCCCAAGGGTCACCGACGTTGGCGTGGTCAAAGATGTTCCGTCGTTACATCAAGCGGTTCACTTTCCTCCACCGTTGAATCCGCCAGCCGTCCGTGATGAACGGTGGAAATGCAATTTTTCTCCTGCCATTGTCATATACGTGTGGGGTCCAGCGTCTCCATCGTCGTTGGGCGAAAGATAGGAGCGCACTTATTGCGGCCCTTTTTTTATGACGAAACTACCCTTCACCAGATTTCGAAGTGGGCTCCACACGTGTTGACAAGAATCTCATACGTGGGCTCCACGTGTAAATCAAAGGACTGGTTGGTAAAAAAAGGGGGTGTGGATTAGAATTCGTCCTTTCTGTGACTCACACAGTGACAAATCTGACACTCGAGTCCGTTCCATGGGAGGTTGGGGTCCAACTTGGGCTACGTTGGTTTAATATGGGCAATCCTAGCTCGGTTTGAGGAAACCAACCCAATCCGGGTCTCAACCTAGGGAATTTTTTTTTTTTTTTTGGGTAAAACTTGGGAATTTAAACCTACCAAATTCATTATTTGAAAACGGTTCATGATTGCATTAAACCTCTATATTTTATAATAAGCATGCTACAAAACTTATTAAACTCTTTTAAGTTAATTGCAATAAGTTATTTCAAATACATAAAAACCATTGATTCAGATTGAATCGAGACGAGACGAGCCAACCCAATTTAAAATACCAAGGTTAACTTGCATGAACCATAGGAAAGACTCAAATAATCTCACGTTGGGCATGGTGACGAATGGGTGGCAAACATAACGTGGGATATGTGTCCCACGTTTCCCTAGTGGCGTGTTCTTGATTAATTATTCACCAGCCACTCGAATGGCGACCATGCATTAGAAGGGGCAGACATCAATGCAATCCATTACCTGCATTTTGGGTGCTAATGTACTTTGTTATTTTGGATGAGACACCTCTAATTGCATAAGATAAGAAAGTGTTTAGAATTCAACTTAAGATGTAAACTCTATGCAATCTGAAAAAAAAATATATATATATATAGTATTATTAGTTTATGAGCCATTTTTTTTACTTATATTCTTGACCTAATTGAGATCTAATTAGACCCATATAGAGAATAAAATTTGGGGGGTATAAGGGATTTCTACCCTTTCGTCCGCAATAGGTTGAGTCGCATTTTCATTATAATCTTTGTACCTTTATTCATAATAAGATCTCTCCCACCATTCTTCGTCCATGGACATAGGTTTCTAACTGATCTATGTAAATCTTTTGTGTTTTGTGTGATTGTTGTTTGTGTTGTTGTTTTTTTTTCTCTTATATTTGTTGCATAAAAAGGGTCAAATTGAGTATTCCGCACAATATTTTATATGAAAAACAGGCGGATCTCGACTAAATAACCTAGAAACTGGTTCAGCCTTGACTCAAGTCGAAAACCAGTGGACTGGCAGATGGTGGATGTCACGGGAACTTGTTTTTGACCCAAATTAGGAATCTACAACATATCTGTCTAGCACGCATCATGGAGCGTAATAAGTTGTTGACAACGATGTTTAAAGTGACTTCCCTCTTCTTGCATGTGTGTCATATGTATCCACTCTTAAGATTAAATTTTTGTTTATTTTTGGGACGAAAATAAGATTTTCAAATAAGAGGTGACCACAAAAAGAAAGAATCTGGATCTCCACAATCTTTAAACCATGTAAACATGCTTTGATTATTTACAGCACGACACTTTATCGTGAGTCAACGAAAGATATTCATTCAAGTAAAGAACGAGTTTGGTTATGTTAGAAGCTTGCATTTAATTTTATTTTGGTTTGACATAGCATTTGATTGCGTATCAACTTCGTTGAAAATGGATTCATCTTCATAAAATAATTTCATTTTGTTAAAAACTAGTCTATCTTGATGTGGCTAAGATTAGAAACAAATGAATTTCGTAACAGCAGGTTAAAACAACACCGGGAGGTTGACGCATCAGCACCAAAAACTGGGTTGGGATTAAGTATGGAAATCAGTTTTTCCTGATGTATTAGAATGATACAAAGGGGTTGACACATCAAATCACTTTTTTTCTCTTGGGGGGGGGGGATGTTTAACACTTTTCAATCGGCTTGGTTTCTTTGTGCACAAAATCCATGTCCAATGCATGCTGGGGGCTGAGGACACTCAAATCAACATTGAAAAGTGACTTGCATTTTTTGGGGCACGTGTTTATCACTTTTCAATGCTGAATGTTAACAGCCCGCTAAACATGCATTGGACACAAATTTTCTACGGAAAACTGATTTACACTAGGGGGGGCACTTATCACTTTTCAGTACTGACGTATCCGCATCCTAGAGCTGTTTGTACCGTTCACACAAATTTCATTTTTATGTAATCTTCTGTGTCACCTTATGTGTTCGAATGTTTTGTAAATATGGAGTGAAACAATTTCATTCCAAGCAGCAACCAAGCGGAAATATCTATTTTCTTTTTTATGAAATTTGACGTGTGAAAAAGAAATATGATTAGATTAAGAACTCGAAATTATAATAAAAGGGAACAATCAAATGTAATAAAGAATCAAGTTCTGGAACTATTTAAATTCAAGCACATATGAGCTACTAAAATAATATCTATCCATTCTTCCTAGCAGGCATACCATGCAAGATTGATTTGATTATTTTCCAAAATAAATATATTAATTTAAGATGATTTGATTATTTACTGTACAAACGGCTCTAGTTGAAGGGATGACTGATTTCTATGTCACCACCAAAACCCACATTTAACTGACTGATTATTGTAACTAAATCAATTTTTTATGAATTACCCAGTTTTTTTATAAAGGGACCCTTAAAAAAAAATTATTACAGTGTTTGAAAACCCTAGATATATTAAACCTTCATGGATCCTCTTCCCACTCTCCCTTTGTTTTCCTTTTCTCCAATAGGCTAATATTAAGGAGCCCTCTTTGAATCATCTCTCTTCTGAATGGACAAGTACCACTATATTACCAATCAGTGCATGACATGTGGCCTGACAAAGGGTGTTTGAGTCGGGTCAAAGAAGAGTATTACAATAAATATAGAATAAATACACAATAAATAAGAAATTGTGTATTTATTAATACATCCTTTGTCAGACATCGTATCACATTGTGAGGAGAGGAGTGGTACCTGTCCATTCAAACTGGAGATGATATGAACTCTAGACTTACACCCTAACAAAAAATAGGAAGAAGAAGAAAAGAATAAAAAAAGAATAATTGATATTCAAAGAATAAAAAAAAGAATTGATAAAGTCTTGACTAGTCAACCATCTTGATAAATATAAACTATAATGTAGTTAATAATTCCACTAATATTAAATTTTGCTATCAATTCTCATTTTTATGTTTTTTATTAACTATTGGATATTTTTTTTTAATTATGTTTAATGAACCACAACTAAACCTTGTGAATGAAGAATCAAACCCGATTTAATGATCCAACCACCTCATCCATTCATAGTTCAGATTCTCAAAACTATGTTGCAACATGGTATAGAATGGTCACTTTCGAAGCCTAAGAAGGATTTTGTCCACCTCCCTTAACGAATGCTTGGTCAGCTAGGCATCAGGTTCTAACACATTAGTGTAAGGTGATGATATATATATATATATATATATATAGGTTCTTAAAGAAACTAATATAGCAAAGGATTGTTTCAAGGTGGGTGTTGGTGTGCTCCCTACTTCTTTTTTGAATGCCCCTCAGGTGGGTTGCTTAAAGCTCAATTTTGATACCCTCTCACTTGGATGTATGAGATTCTGGTTCAAGATGATGAGGGATATTTTTTTGTATGCATTGACAGAGCCAGGTGCCCCTTCTCCTTTGGTCCTCTTCGCTTAAAGTGTTCAGCAGAAGTCAGCAAGAGTTGGCCTTGTCAAAACCCTTGAAATTGGGGCAAAAGACACTATTGGGGACAGTATTGATGCTCTTTCTTCTCTAAAAAACAATTTGGATACTTGTAATTAGTTGATCAAATGTATTAATCAGGATTACAAATTTGTAGCTGATAGGCTTAGAAGCATTTCCTTTTCTTGGGTTCACAGAACCGCAAATTTTCCAATCCATGCGTTGGCCTCTTTTGCTTCCTCTTCTTCTAGTAAAATGGAGTGGGACGTTTCCATTCTTGCTACCCTGGTCCAACACTTACGATTGGACTCTTGTTCTTTCCTAGGCACGACCCCCTGACTAACTCTTATTAATATGATATTTCTAGTTACAACAACAACAAAAAAAAGTGTTCCGTCCACGATTTGTATATACCACCGATTTTGAATGTACCACCGTGTCCCAAATGCAAAGGCAGGGTGTATAGGGTTAAAACACAGTTTTCAAATGAAAAAATAGTTACCCATTAATATGAATGGTTATATAGGGTTAAAACCATAAA
The DNA here is from genome assembly GCA_025762735.1 of Platanus orientalis. Lineage (NCBI taxonomy): Eukaryota > Viridiplantae > Streptophyta > Magnoliopsida > Proteales > Platanaceae > Platanus > Platanus orientalis. Next base: position 10,409 of record JAOXJP010063501.1, on the reverse strand, counting down.
TAAAGTGTTCAAATGAACATTGTTTCCTATTTAAAAGAGGTACCAAACTCAAAAATCCATCACATGTCAGCCTGTAAGTGTGAGGACATGGTGGGACATGCAAAATCCTAGACAGAACTTTTTTTGGTATATATAAATCATCTTTTTTTTTTCTTTTGAGAAAACAGATATATGTCATCTTCAGTTTCTTATAATCACTCATCATTAGTTTCTTAAGCAAAGCAATATTTAGTAAATTAGTGTTTACTAAGCAATACTGCCCAACATGTCTTTTGCAGATGACTGCAGCAATTTTGTAACGTGGCTCCTTCCCAGTATGCCACGTATCTCCATTATCGCATTGCCACGTAACCATCATCACCCCTTCCCCTTTGATCAAGCAAATTGATAAATAATATAATTGAGACATTACTTGTTGGTCAATCCATAGGTAAGTTAATGACGTGATATATAATTCGGTGGTATTAATGAGACTAATAGGTCGGATCTATCTTTAGGTAAAAGACGTGATATAATTTGGTGGCATTAATGAGACATTAGGTTGGATCTCATATGGATTTTTGCTAACCCAAACATAACCTAACCGGTTAACCTTATCGCTATCCAAATCGTTAGCAAGTTAAGCGGGGCGATATCCTCTGCGCCGCCCCCTTCTGCGATGCCCAGGAGACGAGACAAAGAGGGGGGGGAATCAATTCACTTTTTGGGAGTGAAGTGACAACTCCAAAAATGAATTGATTCTCCCCCTCTACCTTGGCCCTCGTGTGTCACAGAGGGGGGCATCACAGAGGATATCAGGCTGCGGGGCTTGACTGGACAATAGATGGATTAGATTGGGGTGGGACATGAGTTAAAAAGGATAAACTTAATAATAAAAATAAAAGAAGAACAGGAACGGGAATAGTGGAATGAAGACGTGGGTTGTAAACATTTGAAACCTTTATTTGAGCAAATGTTCTGTCCAGGATTGGTGTCCAAAGAAAATGGGAGGAAGTTTGAAAATTGAAATAGATGTTTTATCCACTCTATTAATTTGGAATAAAATGGGAGGAAATTATGCACTCACCTGGTGCCCAAGACACCAAATCCTGGACAGGAAATCTGTTCCCTTCGAAAATTCGTTTGACTCCCGCCTATTTTGTTCCATGTGTTGTTCCCATGGTCCTGGACACCAAGTCCTGGACTGAATATTTGCTATCTTAAATAAATGTCAATGTTTTCTTATGGCCCCATGTTTCGGTGGTCACACCATGGTCTGACCAGGAGAGAGGTTAGGGTTTGAATCCATTGTCAGCAATTCTGTAGTGTGCGAAGTGATCTGCTTATCCCACTGCAGCACAGCCCCATGTTATAAGTGTTGCAGTTAAGGGAGCTGGGATTTGGTAGGACAACTTAGAAAGTGCCTAAAGTTGGAATGACATTAGGGCTGACACATCAGCACTGAAAAAGTGACTTACACTTTTTTGGAGGATGTTTTTCACTTTTTAATGATGTGTCAACCTTGATGTCATTTTAACTTTAGCCACTCTTTAAGTTGTCATGCCAAATCCGGAGTGCAGTCAAGCGGCCCCCAAGTGGCCCCTACCAAAAAATAATTAAGTAAATAAAGATCATTTTTTTTTTTTTGTTTGGCAACTTGAATCCACAGATGTCTGTAGCATAATTTGTCGAGTTTTGTTGACTAGACTCCAAAACCTATGAGTTGAGTCGTCCTGTTGACACTCAAGTATACCTGACCCACTCAAGTCAGGCTGGTAGTTGATTTTTTTTACTACCTGATTCTTGTGACACAGCCTATACACGAAGGTAAAAAAATGTAAATCTTAAAAGCAAAGATGTTATTATAATACAATAAGTAATCATAATATTTTTAGTGAGTTCTCAAAACATTCAAAAACCCATAAAGAAGAAAGAGTGAAAAACCCGAGAAAATGAAGACTAAAGTGCTAAAGAAAATTAAACTTTAAGTTTTAATCATATAAGTTTGAATCTTGGAGATTAGATGGTATTTATTATTATTATTATTATTATTATTTTGTGTTGAAATGTTGTACTTAAAGTTTTTCAATAGATTATTAGTAATAGTAGTATTTATTTTTAAAAAAATTGATATTCAGAATTTAAATTAGTTATGTTTAGCTTGTTATGGTGTTTACACCATAAAATTACCATTAAGATGAATGGCTAAAATTGAGTCAAGTGATGGGATAATAAATGGAATAAGAAATGCATATCCCTAAAAGAATTTGAAATTAAAAAAAAAAAAAAAAAAACTAATCTACAAATGGATGAATGTGATTAACATGAATTTTTGGTAGACAGTAATAATACAAATGACTTATTTTCATTGGAAGATTTCGAAAGAATTCATTACTAAATGAGTTGTCAATAAAGACGAATATTAAACATGTGAAATACTTTTATTGGAAGATTTTGGAAGAATTAGTTATTAGATGAATTGTCAAATCATTATCTATGTAAACAATTATCATGATAGATAGTAGAAGGTTATTGGAGGAATTCTAAAACCTAGCAAAATATCATTTGAGAAATTTTTGACACATGCCAAAATTTCATTGGAAGAATTCTGACATCAATTACAGATGACCGAATTTCATTGGAAGAATTCTGACATCAATTATAGATGACAGAATTTCATTGAAAAATTCTAACATTAGTTACAGATGGCAAAATTTCATTGGAAGAATTCTAACATCAATTATAGATGACGAAATTTTATTGGAAGAATTTTAACATTAGTTACAAATGTCAAAATTTTATTAGAAGAATTCTAACATTAGTGATAGATAGTAGATATCATTGGAAGAATTCCACCATCAATTACAAGAACAGATAGAAGAAGATGGTAGAAATTTGAAATAAATAGTTACCTAAACAACTGGCAAGAGGAGCATTCAAAAGAAGGTTTTTACAGTTTATTGATACTGTAAATCATAGGACAGGTGACAACAATTGATAACTAAATGTAATTGTCCATTCTGTCTATAAATAATAACAGAACATAGAAAAAGAGAACAACTCTAACACACAAACTCAACATAATACAACGTAGCCTATCTTTTTCCCTTATGGGAGACCTTTATCTTAGTTTAACCTAATTTCCTCTTATATGAAAACTTACTAGAGTTGATTCAATTCTTATATAGGTTTCAACTTCCATGAAGTCAATTTAATTCTTATACAAGTATGACATCACCATTTCATCCTTTGGAATTGATTCAATTCCTCCACAGGCATACCACTACACTTTCACCCTTTAGAGTTTGATTTATAATTCTTACACAGGTTCTACCATCATAATTTTCCATCAATTACTATCCATCTTCCACCACCTTCCAACTTTGGAGTTTGATTTAATTCCTCCATGGATTACATTACACTTCCACCCTTTTGAGTTAATTTAATTCCTTTAGAGGTTACACCATCATCATCTTTCACCACAATTTCTAAAGATTGCAATAGAGTTTTATTATCCTGTGATTACAACAACAACATTACAACTCTAGGTTTCTATAACAATACTACCATTATCAACAATACTACCATTATCAGGTCATTATTGTACAAAATTATGACATTATTATCATCATTTTTTCATATGTTGTTATCTTAAAAATGTTGTAAATATTTTATTTTACAAATAAAATATTAATTCAACAAATTATGTTTTTCTGATATTGTCATGGCATTTGCTTTAAGAATATCCTTAATCTAGAGACAAAAAGAACTCATAAATGGAATAATCCTCCTCTTCATAATCGCTTGATTTATCTTAATTTGGTAATTGATCAAACGATTAAAAACAAAAATCAGTTTTACAATCTAACCCAACGCTTGAGGTCAAAGGTGAAGAAGAAATTTGTGGCAACGTGACACTAGCATGCTTGTGCACACAATTTTTTTGCCAACATATGGTATTATATATTAGTAGTTTGTATGATTTATTTTTGGGATTTTGAAGTCGTGATAACACAAATTGCTCATAGCTATCATAAAATGTGCAATACTTGATCCAAAATATTATGCATTCTTTTCTAATTTATTTATATATATAAATAAAAAGTGTCATGATTCCTTAAATTGACTCTAATAATTCTCAAGTTGAATTGACTTCTAAGATATGAGTCAAATCAAAATCCGAATTGATGAACATTGGTCTTTAAAATGATATCTGAACTTGACCCTAAACCCTAAACCTATTTTGGCTATACTAGACCTGTCATAAGGTACCCATTTAATTTCCCTAAGGATTAGGTGCCCTCATGTCATACATATGTTTGACCCAATTCATCAACCAATCAAACTTATTAAGTATTTGGTTTGGGATGGAATTTCCAAACAAGCTTGGTTGACCCAACTGAGCTGACACCACCACCACTACTACCATCCTCATTTTCTTCATTAGAAGAGAGCTTCCAACATTTATTAAGAAAATTTTGAAATTTCATAACCCCGAAAAAAATGAATAAGGCAAGATTGTTTTTTGGGTAGAAATACGATAATATTGTTATATGGTTTTTCACTTTACCCAACCCGTTTTCCAATACGGACTAATAGAAGTTTCGAAATGTCATGGAAAACTAATATGAAAAAATAGTTCCATCTCAGGTGGTACCAAACGCAGCATAAAACTTTTCATTTTTCTTTAATTGTTTTTATGGGTTATAACGTTTAATATTATTGAAGCTTTCCAGAACTTTTATGGAGACATGTCTGTCTGCAATCCCTCTATAAAATCAAGTATGACAAAAATGGAATTTGCATTTAAGAGCCTTACAACATTATATCTATAAAGAGTGGATCTGAAAAATTGAAAGTGTATGGGCACACACGAAAGACACCTCTTAGTTGTTGAGTGAGAGATGGATACTTCTTACAACTGTAACAGCTGTGAGGGGCACGTGTGAGAGTTAATGTGTTTTGGCTTTTGGTGAGAAGGGATGTAGCAAGACACGGAGACGATAAACAGATATGATTCAAGTTGGGGAATTTGACTAGTCCTCTTGTGGTCATTGTAATCTCCACTGACCCCACATTTGTCTGCATCATAGCCAGCCTAATAACGACGGGGTGGCAATTCGTGTTGGCAGGTCAGGTTTGTGTGAGATAAGGGTATACGACTATATGGTTTAACCCAAACCCGACCCATTTTTAATGGTGTCGAAGCAGGTTGACCCATTTTGACTTGAAACACATCTACTGTCAACCCTAACTTGCTTATTTTGTGTTGGGTTCATGTCGGGCTTGTGGGTTGTGTGGTAATTCATGTTGACGGGTCAGATTTGTTTCATGTCAAGTTGAGGATATATGATTATATGGGTCAACCTAAACACCACCCATTTATTAATCGTGTCAAAGGGGGTCAATACGTTTGACCCAAAACACGTTCATAGTCAACCCTAACCCACTTATTTTGTGTTGGGTTTGTGTCAGGTTCACAGGTTGTATCAAACATTGTCACCCCTAAATAATGTCTCTCCTTGTTTGATTTCTTTTGAACCGGTTATACTCTGTGTCACCCGGTCACTTCCATATCAAGTATGTTTTCGCTATTTGACTCTATTATAGTAGAAAAAAATTCTTGGAATCAAGTTTGAATCATCTCTGGTCAGACTTTGAGATATATCATGCCGGGAACAATCAGCATGAGATATGATACTTAGGATCTCTCCTAATTGCAAGAATTCCCCCCCCCCCCAAAAAAAAAAAAGGCTATCAGATTGGATTAGAAATCTATCGATTTCCGTGCAAATCCAATGGAATCTATCTCTTTGTATTTGTCTTTCTTTCCTTTTCCATCTCATAAAGTCAGATTTGTGACCAAATCCAATGGAAACTGCTCTCTATTGTGTTGACAGCTGATTAAATAACAAATGTAATTATTGTATTGCTTTCAATTCTTTTTCTAATCCTTGCTATTCTTTGTACTTTTTGGATTCTCAAATTTCTTTTCTAATCCACTCAAATTTGGATGATCAGACGGAGCCTAAATGAAAATCATCATTGGAAAAAGTGATTTTCACTGTATCGCCTGAAATTGCTAGATTTCTTACAAAGAGAAGGGGATTTGGGCTCGAGACAATGAATGATGTCTTGACAAAAATAAGTTGTTGGCTGGAATCTAGTTACAAGGGCTTATCAGTGAGTGTCACATGGTTACAATTTCTAAACTCACGTTATGATCCCGGGTGCCATTTTAGACAAAGACACCAGAGAGATAGGCTCTCAAATATCTGATCAACCACTAGAAAATGGCAGGCGCTTTAGATTAAGAGGGTTCGTCTCTCATATTTATGAGCTCTTTTTGCCTCTAGATTGAGAACTATTAAAGCCACAATGCCAAGACTTTGGTCAATGAATGATAAAAAAAGAAAAATTATTGAAACAGTACTTCATTAATGTAAACAAAATACTTACAATATGTATAAAACAAAGATGGAAAAGATGATAATAATGGTGTCATAACTCGACACAACAATGATGCTACTGTAACCCAAGATGGTGTTGCTATTGTAATAACACAGAATGGTGGTAGAAAGTGGTGGTGGAAGGTGGATGATAATGGGAGATGGTTGTAATGGTGTAGTACTTGCAGAGGAATTAAATCAACTCCCAAAGCTGTAAATAAAGATGGATGGTGGTCGAAGATGGTAATGGTATGACATGTGGAAGACTTGAATCAACTCCAATGAATTAGTAAAGTCTTTATTGGGGTAAGGATAAACTAATCTAAATTATGATTAAAAAAAAACTCTCTTATGAGATATAAATAAAAACAGCTATGTTGTATTTTGATGTTGTTGTAAAGACACAAAGAATATAGAAGGATTGTGCACACCCCAGAAACAATCCCGCAATGGAAGTAGACGAACCTCCCTTGCACCTATGTTGCAAACAAAGAAGATTGACTTATTGGAGCGAAACACCAACACCCATCCCAACAACAACACTATTAAGAGTGATGGAGGATTTTCACACAGTCAACCCTTACAAAAATTAAGAGAAGAGCAAAATCTCATCCAAAAGTTATCCACATTTTTTACATAAACCCCCTATTTATAGAAGCTTTGTGGGAAGAGTTTTAGTTCACTTAAAACTCCAACTCCCACTAGGACTCATTCACAACTCATTGGATAATTCTTGGAAGATTTTTATGTGAATTTGAATGCCCACATGGACGTCCAATTTGACTCAAACTCTAACAGATGTTGGGGAAATCCCTTTTTTCTATATTTTTTTTATTGGTATCTATAGATAAAAATAAGCAATTGTCTTAAATTGTCTTCGAAATCTGTATTTATTGTTTTTTTGCCACATGTCTTATGCTCTGCAACCTCCATCTAATTGTAGAAACCACGTCCAAATGCTCTCTTGCCACCTGTCTCATGCTCTGCAATTCTCTATCTTTTGGTATTTTTTTATATGTCATGTGGTTATATTCTATGGATTTGTCTCCATTGTGGTATGGAAAACAATGATATTTTGTCATTTGTCCTACATCCTACAATTTCAAATCATAGTACTTCAACTACTCATTATTTGCCACAAGTTTCAACGGTGAAGATTTTGATTATAATAGGTGTCTAAGTAAAAATATAGGTTAAAAAGAGAGTATTATAATAAATATAAGTAGATAAGTGCTAATGCCCTAGTGCCCTGGTGGTTGTAACACCACCTCCTAAGAGAAGAGGTTTTTAGTTCAAACCTAATAAACAACAATGTCTACATTAGAGCATTAACGTTGTCTCTCCCATTGTGTGGCGGGTCTTGTACTAGGTGCAACAATTAGTAAGCTAGGGCTGTCAATTGGGTTGGGCTACCAGCTCAAAATATAGTGCTTAGGCCCTAACTCAACCTAAGAGGGTCAGCCCAAACTTAGCCCAATTTTAAAACAGAGCTCCGAGTTGACCTGAATTCAACACCCCCTCAAGCATAGCTTGTTCTTTACTCCTTTGATAGAGGTCAAATTTCACTTTACCCTCTTGTCCATCTAGCATCATCATTGGAAGTCATTTTCCCTCCCTCCACAAGGCCACAAAGATCTCAAAGGGTATGAGAAGAAGATATAGTTCTCAACAGAAATCTCATTAGTGCTGGCAAAAATCCCATCGCAGGATGGTCCTAAAGCATTGACAAGTGTTGGGTGCATACGAAGAAAAATATAGGAATTTCCAAGAGGCCCCCATGAATCCTGAGAGAAGTTGAGAGCAAACATCTTGATACCTCAAAGGACGAAGATTGGTGATGAGAGGTAAACAAGAATCCCAAGAACGCATGAGAGAGAGAGAGAGAGAGAGAGAGAGAGAGAGAGAGAAAGGTTGAGAGCGAGATTTCAGGTGAGATGCTGATGGAGAAAACGTTGAGGCGCATTAGGGGGATGCCTATATATAGTAGCCTCACACCCCTTTCTCTCTCATCCACGCAAACACTAATTAAAATTTGTTTTTTATTCCTAAAACACCTTCTATCATAAGCAATTCTCCTTCTCCCATTATTTCTCCTGATTTCTCTCCTTTTTATATTTTCTACTATATTTTTCCAACCTCAAAATGCTTTCGATAATATTTCAAACTCTTCAAAATGTCTGATATAAATATTTCATATTTTCTCTCTCATAAATTCTTTCACAAATTCTCTCTTCTTAAACTATCTCTCTTCACCATGTCTCTCCCTTATACGTCTTTCCAAAATGTGTCTCTTTCTCTTTCTCTTTAAATAATTCCTAATTTATTTTCTTATATGTAAAGATTAAGGTGATTTAGGAGATTAGTATATTATTTCCCCTTAACAATCACTTAGAATCCTATTTCCTAAGATTTCTCCCTCTTATAGTCACTTATCTCTCTATCATCCCTCCTAATCCACATTGATAACGTTTATGTAAGGGGACTTGTTCATACAAAAAATAAGAGTATTAAAATTTTAAATAGAAGAGGAAACATGGTTGGCTCCAACAGTCAACTATAGTATATTGGTGTGATCTCAGCAAATAAATGTAAGAGTTCTCTCATTATATCTTTACCAAAAAAAAAAAAGAAGTTCTCTCTTATACAGATGTACTTGGATCGAGTTTTTGTTTTACCAAATTTTGGTTTCTTGAAGCTAAATCAAAGGACCGAGCTGCTCCATCTTCTCAACGAAGGCACAAAGACACGATCTGTCTTCCATTCTCAAGTTAATGATGCCAAATGTCCTCAATCGGGTCATACTATTTAGCTCTTCAGTATAGAAAGGTATCCACCATTTTCTTTTTCAATTATTTACTATTTCCACCGAAGATTTGAATTTTATGAAAACCTGAACAACTATGAGAATTAAAGGTTTAGAATTATAGTTTTTTAAAGTCAGCACGTATCACTATCCCATTCAAGCCGTTATAATGCATATATTTTCAAATTGTTTCTCTTTCTAACGTTTTTGCCTCGGCTTCACTAAACTTGGAGGAGAGTCATATGTTCGCTATTATCATTCATACTCCAAACTTTGTGACAAGTGCATTTAACCTATTACAATATATATCATCATGATATTCCAAAAATATCACATAACTTACAATAGTGGTTAGAATAGAAATGGAACCTCATATATTTTCAGAATTTTGTTGAAGTACTATAAAATAGTGTTGAAATACGGTAAAGCTTCTAAGTAAATAGTTCAAAGCAAGCTATGAACTCAAAACAAGAAACTTCATGCCAAGTAAAGATTGAAACCGATAGGACGGATATGGTAATATTAAAATGCTTTAATCGTGGTTCCTTATGTCATAAATCTTTTATTTTGTTTATAAATTTTTAACTTGAATGAGGACTTGGCTAACTCAACTGAATTGTTTTCTCACTAGATGAGTTATGCAGACCAACAAGTTTGTTCATTTAAATTTCTTATTTTCTTGATGCTTAATCATACAAGGTTTTTTTTTTTTTGTAATACTTAATCTAAGCCTTGAAAAAGCTATGAAGAAGGGGGAGCTAAGTTTGATGAAGCTTCTTGGTGAGACAGTATATGACTGGAGCTAGATTTTATGCAAAATATTTCCAAATTTTTTAGCGAAATCTCTTCAATTAGACAACAACTATTTTAGGGTTCTCAAGTTTAATATTGGCAACATGATGGAAATTCTAGAAAACGATTCAGGAGGTGATAGGATAAAGATGGAGGAGGGCAAGCTGAGAAGCTGGTGACGCCCTTGGCGGGGCTTTTAGTATATATATTTACACTTCATGGCCAACCTTTTCAAGAAGAGCCACTTAAATCAAGCTATTACAGATGAATTGAAAATTTTTCAATTTTACTTGAATAACACTTTGTAGTTACAAGGGAATTTCTTACAGAGAATAATAGGCTCTTTAAGAGATAGTATGAAACAATTGAACTACTTTGGAAGAAAT
>JAOXJP010063490.1:0-15572 GCA_025762735.1 Platanus orientalis | reverse complement strand
GACTAGCACTGATTAAGCCCCTAATTGACTAAAAAAAATAACATTTAGTATCCAAACTACCCTCTAAACATTGCTAAACATTAACCCCCTAACCTATGGTTGTAAAAGTTTTATTACATGCTGAAAAATCAAATAAAAAAAACCCCTAAAACTTTCTCTACTAAGGACATCTGCCCCTTTTCTTCTTTCCTTGAGCAAACTTGGACTTGGGCTTATAAAGGGGATAATTTTTCTTAAGATATTGTAGAGCTGCTGCATCACCATCCAATCATGCCAAATGGTTGCAGCTACATAGAAGTTCAAAAGCAGATGATTGACCGATTCGGCAGCTTGGCACAAACAACATCTGTTGGCATCGCAATACCTCTAGCCACAAGGTTGTCGACTGTTAGGACCTTTCCAAAGAAGACAAGCCAAAGGAAGAATGAAACATTAGACGGCATCTTAGAGTTCCATATAAGCTTGTCTGTAAATGAAACACCCCCATAACACACCAATGCCTAGAAAAAAGGAGAAGAAAAAACTCATAGAGAACACACCTTCTGGGTTTCCATCCCACTCTTTTATCAGCACCTTCCTTGCTGCCCACTTTAACCTTTTCAAGCATGAGTAGTAACTCGGCAACATCCTCCCATTCCCAATCGTTAATTTTCCTTCCTTGATGCAAATTCCAAGATATAGAGTTTCGTGATCTCACCAAATGATCTTGAACGAGATCCTCTTATTCGTTGACAAGCTTAACACTAAAGGGAACTCTGCCTCCAAGGCATTTCCACCTCACCAAATTTGTTTCCAAAACCGAACACATTCCCCTTGCAGACATCAAAAGACATCTACAAAAGGAATCATAAACTTTAGAGATTTCCTTCCACAGACCATTCCCATGAGACTCTTTGGTACATTACTCTTCCACCCTGCATCTCTTTCCTCATGCTTAGCCGCAATCACTCTTTTCCACAACTTGCCTTTCTCTTCACCAAATCACCATAGCCATTTACACAATAAAGCTTTAGTCATGAGTGTAATAAAGCAAATCCCTAAACCACCTTTTATCTCATGGGCAACATATCTCTTTCCTACCCCTTAAATGGAAGTTCCTTTCCTTTAAATGTGAGTCCCATAAAAAGTCTATTTGCATTCTTTCAATTCTCTCAATAACTGAGATTGGAGCAGTAAACAAAAATAAATTATAGATTGGCAAATTGGACAATGTACTTTTCACCAGTGTTATTTTTACTCCCATAGGTACATGCTCTTCCATGACGTTAGATGCCTCTCCATTCTTTCAATCACCGGATCTCAAACATATCTAGTCTTATACATAGTACCCAAAGGCAGTTCCAAATACTTTACTGGCAACAAATTTTTTGACACCCGTAAATAAACAAAAATAATAGAGAAATAACAAGAAAAAGAGAAGAATGTTGATGTATATGGTTACATTAATGTAAGAGCTATACTTGTTAATACATATATCCCCATATGTATTGCTGTTTCCTTTCCTTTCTATTGGACAATACATATATATCCCCATATGTATTGTTGTGTCCTTTTTTTTTTTTTTTTTTTTTTCTATTGTATAATACATATATATCCCCACAAGTATTGTTGTATCCTTTCTTTTCTATTGTATGAATATATGTATATGAGAGTGTATCCATCTCTCTCCATATGAATGCTTCTCCGCTACATTCTTCTTCTTATTATTCTTCCACAAACCATAGCACATTACTAGACAAATCCACTTGGTATCTTTCATCAAACCACCTATCTAAGAACTCTTGAACAGAATATTTTTTTTTTTTGCTGAGACAAATTTATTAAGAGGCGATAAGGCATCAGGATAAGACATCCCCAAGAGAGGCCCACAACGGGGATCAAGTACAAGCGTCTTTAATCATTTTTCCCCACCCCTTTTTCATTTCTACAAAAGGAACAGCCCCTTCCACCTCTTTACAATTCGAAACCAAATCCCTAGCTTTTCTAAAAACATTGAGAGAAGGCATAGCATAATTTTCAAAACATCGTTGGTTTCTTTTCAACCAAATGCTCCAACAAATTGAAGGGAAAATGTGGTTCCAAATAAGATTTCCCAAGGGAGAAGATCTGGGGAGCCTCCATGATTTTCAACACATTGTTTTAGCCTCAAACATTACCTAAAATTCATGTCCATGACATTTTCTGCCACTTTAATTCACTAGAAGTACTTTGACACCCAAGATCTTTAATTTTGAATTCACTGTACAAGTATCATTCCAAACTTTTTATCTCAACAAAATCATCTTCAGTTACCACAATATCATTTACAATTCTGATTTGGCACCATTACAATGGTGTGGGACCCATGAATGAACTTAAACATCTTATTTTAGTTGATCTGGTGCTTTAGGTTTATTATCATAGCTGCTGGACTTAGTTTATCTGCAGTTTTTATGTTTTGAGTATCAAGGATATTTTGGTAATTTTGTGTGGCCTCTGTATTTGGGTCTGGTCCAGAATGGACTGGTTCTTTTCAATGTTTTTGGCCAAAGTTTGGTTGGTTTGATTCTGTTTTTTTTTTTTTTAAATGAATAGGAAAGTTCTTAGGTATCCAACAGGCTATATAAGCATGTATTCCTTTGTTTTGAGGAATGAAATTTTTGAAGAAGAAATTGATAAAGTTCTTGGCTGAGTAAATGCTTCCTACCCAAGGTGTGATTGCCTAGAAACCCTAGTTGTGATTGCCTTGAAACCCTAGGTGTGATTGCATTGGTACTTCTCTCTCTTTTCTTCAAGGGTTACTGTTCATGTTTCCCTATTCACAATTTTTTTTTTTTTATGAGAAAAAAACTTTATTCACGAGACACTTTTTCCATGTTCATCTTCTTCCTTATTCTACTACTGAATTTATGTGTTTCCTCCATTGTCACTTCACTACAGCAGTCCATATTCATCTATCTTTAACCACAAAACTGATCTATCTTCCATAAACCCTATCCTAAACCCTAAACCATTCCACAAGACTGACCAAAGGGGGCTAGATCATTCTAATCAGAAGTGTGCTTTGAAACCTTCCTATCTACTATATGTCCCTGTTCTTGGCCCCTGTTTCAGTGATTCAAAAGCAGGAAAAGCTGTGTAGGACTCCTTATGGGGGTTCTGAATGACGATCCTAAATTCAAACTCATGAGCTGGAAGTCCATTTGCAGGCCCCTTGCCAAAGATGGTTTGGGAATCAGGCCCTTGAAAGCTACGAATAAGGCTCTTTTGAGTAAGTGGCTCTGCCGCTTTTGGGAAGAGCAGGATCAGTTTTGGAGGGGTATCAATGCTACTAAATATGGTGTTATGAGCTCAGCTCAGGTGGATGAGCGCTAGACCTGCTGGTCCTTATGGTAGCAGGCTTTAGAAGAGCATCTCAAAAGGGTATGATTCCTTCCTTTTTGGGATTTCTTATTGCGTGGGTAAAGGAGATAAGGTCAGGTTCTCGTCTGATGTTTGGTGTTAGATCGTATTCTCCTACTAGCGAATTCGTGGATATTTTCAGCATTGCCATGAAGAAGAATAGGTTGGTCGGTGAGCACACGCTAAGAAGTCAAGGGTCTACGTCTCTTGGAACCTCCATCTTCCAAAACCTCTGAACAATTGGAAGGTTGAGCCAACTTCGGATCTGATCCAGATCTTGTATAGGGCCATTCTTGGGGGTTTGGAGAACTCTAATGTCTGGTTATGGTTGAAGAAGAAGAATGGGTCATTTACGGTGGTCTCTTTTCCAGATGCTGATTGCCATGGGTGCCCTCTCATTACAACAAAATTGATTTGGTCTTCCCCTCTGCATTTGAAAGCCACCTTCTTATTGTGAGCCTACTGCCATGGCCAGATTTTTCTTTCTGTCAAAACCGTGAGGCACCTCGACCATCACTCAACTAAAGTCAGCCTTTCAGCTATTTGAGTCCTTCCTTTGACCCGTTGACATGCCCCATGTGCACTGCCTACTCAACCATTTCGACGCCCATGCCCTGTCATTGAAGTGTCTCAAACAACCCCGGAGTCCTCCACGCTTCGCCTATAGCACTGAAGGCTCAACACGCCTACAGCACATCCTTAAGTCATGCTCGAGACATTAAGTCCATCGAAGGCCATGGCACTTTACCCACGCACCATATCTTTCCATGCAAGACCTCGCCCCGAGTCTTGCTATGCCACCACTGTGGCTGTCCAAGGCCAAGCCAGGATTTTACCCAACACAAGGACCAGGCACACCCGAGCACACCAAGGCAACGGGATAGCCCACTCAGTTCCCCATGGGCTACCACTGTCGCATAACACATGCTAGTAGCACCCATATAGGAAAGCCCTCGCCTTAGACGGATGCGCAATGCCGCCACACCGGGCTCCTAAGCACTGTCCCATGAGGGAACCCAACCCCTAAGAGAACTCAAGGCAACACCTCTGTGCATGCCTAGAACCACCCCCAACCCACGTTGGGGAATGCCTCGCAGTTTAGGCTCATGCGGCTAAGAGCATGTCCTCAACCTTAGCACTGTCCGTCGTGTCATTCCGTGTTTTAACATGCCTATTGCCCATATCAAGAGTCTGGGTGCCTCAAACCACCCACTCCTCCTCAAGGTATACACTAAGCACTTCCAAGGTTGCCAGAAGGGAACATCACCCCCCCAGAAAATCATACTGAACCTATTTACAATAATGTCATTGGGCAATATTTACATAAATGCCACCATGCCATGTGCCAAGTCACCTATGCCATATGCACCGCCTCGACATGTCCGTGACACTACGGATGGTGTTTTAGAGTCGTTTTAACAGTGGAAAATTTGATGGTTCAATGATGCAAATGGAGAGTCCAGTGGGGATGAGAATGAGACTCAGGATCCCAAGAAGAAAGCTTAGTTGGGGCTTGGACCCCATCCGGTCCCTTTAGAGGACTATTGGAAGGGATTTTGAGGGACAAGAGTTGAGGGTAGTTTTAGAATAATGTTAGTAGAGGATTAATTTGTAATAAGGCTTTGGAGCCAAGCGTATTTTGAGTTGGGATGAGAATTTTGGATGACAGCTAGGAGATTTGTCTTTTAGTAAGAAATTTGGCAAGCCTAAGGTGGTTAACATGTGGGGCCCATGGGATGAGTTGGTCGACAGCCTTACTTCTTTATTGTTTCCAAAAGTATCTTAATTCAATTGGATTCTCAGTATTTAGAATGTGAGAGTTTTAGGAAAGGGTTATATTTAGAAGCTTTACCATGGAGAGTTTCCAGAAGAGAGATTTGTGTATTCTATTAAGGAGGGGGGGTCCCAAAAACTAAATCAATGAATGGAATAGAAATTTTTGAATTGAAATGATATACTTCTTCTGAAACTCTCCTACACCCTTTGTGGGTTTTGGGAGACCCTCTATTGTATGTGATCGGTAGAGCCTCTATTGTACCCTTTCAAAAAGGTTTGAAACCCTTGTGTGCCTCTTCGAGTTAAAGCTTTTGCATGGACTGCAGCCCTCTCTCACATTAACGGCATGGACTTGTTGCAAAGAAGAAGGCCTTATATGCATATGCAAGGGAGAAGGTCTTCAGGGCAAATGCTTTTGGGCTTGTTTAATTCGCGGGGTTATTTGGGGACTTTGGAAGGAAAGGAATTTGAGAATCTTTGAAGGGAAGCACAAGACTACCAATGAAGTTATTGATGTCGTAGTTAGGGAATCAGGGAGTTGTCTTCTCGTTTCAAAGGAGTTTAATGGGCTTTCTCTCTCCGAATTTGTGAGGCATTGGGTGACTAGCATTTCTTTCAATGCTCCTTTGGGCGCTAGGATCCTTGGGGACTAGCTACCCCCTCCTCCCGGCAATCTTACGCTTAACTTCCATGGGTCCTTAAAAGAAAACCCAGGGCCAGGTTTTAGCTCCATTGTGAGAGATGGCCAAGGCCTTGTTGTTTGGGTTAACAGGTACTCTAGGTTCTTGTGATTCTACAAAAGTGAAGTGATGGGGCTGCTGATGGGTGTTCGTGAGCTTCAAAAGCTAGGGCTTGCCAAAGTTTGGATTGAGGGAGATTCAATGGTAGTTATTGGTTGGAATTCGAGTCTTAGTCATGGCCACTGGAAGTACCTGCACAACATTCATGAGATAAAGGATCTGCTGTCCACCTTGGATTCCTCTCTTTCCCATCTTCTGCGAACTCAGAATGCGCTGGCCAATTCTCTAGCTAATTGGGAGGTGGGGCTGGTCAACATTTATAGTGCCAATGTTTTGCTAGATGATTTAGTTTGATGTCTTCGGGCCCCATTGCTGTACTGTATTTTTCTCTTTTTTCTCAATATAATTGTTAATTATCCAAAAAAAAAACTTGCAATTACTGTGTTCTACGACTGCTAGGACTCTTTCACTTGAGTTGTTGGAGATTCTGTAAGCCCACGACATCAGTACCATAACCTCTTGGTGCAATATGGCCTAGGGAGCTGTTGATTCCTGCAGATGAAGGCTCAAAATCAACTGAAAAGAACACCTTAAATCAAGATAACCACAAAACAAGGTTTTGCAAAGTCTGAGCAGCAGATAGGAAATGACAAAATACCCCTGCCGAGTTGTTAGAAAGGTCTGAAATTTGGCAGAATAATAGAGGATCTATAGGTGGACCAGCACACAAATTTCAGATCAATCTGATGAATAGAAGTATGTAAAATATATGAGTGAACAGGCTGCTGCAGAAAATCCAGCAACTATATTCAAAGGAGCTAGGGTCAGAAAAACAAAAAAATCAGCAAATCCAAAATAGACTCAAGTGGATTTAAGGTTTTAGATGATTAACATATAGAGGAAGAAAACCCTCCAAAAAAGGAATCAAAAGGCCTTACTTTAGGGTGGCTGATTTTGACAGAGAATATGCCCAGGAATACCTCAGTCGATTGCTTGATAGTTCAAGATAGAGAAGCAGGTCTTGATTCTCCGAACTTCAGAACTTAAGAACACTTAATTTCACCTCCAATGGTAGGCAGTAGCAAATGAAGACCAGAAACAATAGGGAAATAAGGAGAGAAAGAGAAGATCAGGAAGATGGGGGGAAGAGGGAACCAATCAGCACCAATAGATTGGGGCTTCTAGTGGCACCAACCCCTAGAGAAGAGGGAATAAACCAAATATATATATATATATATATGTTTCATTAATTCCTCCAATACAGGTCATGTAGCCCCTTTTGTATAGGGCTTCAAAACAGAAAATTTTAAAAACTAAAAAAATAGAAAATCCTACTTATTAGAAACTACTAAGTCCTAAAACTTCTAAATTAAAGGACTTGCGGAAGATGTAGATCCTATCCTAATAGCAACTAAATCAACAATTAAGAGGAAGATTCCCCTAACTATCGACCAGCTCTATTATGGGTCCCACATGTTGACTTATGGACTCACTTAACACTATTCACATCACTCATTGATACCCCTTTAGTAATTTGGTCATAACTCTCTCAAATCACCTCGGATTTGTGCAATCTTGGTCTCTTTTGAAAGGTAACTCAATAACCCTTCTAAAGACTCCAAAATCTAGCCAAAAGGGTAAGTTTTGACCTTATAAAATTTAGGCTCAAAGTAAGTCATCGGATTACCCTAAAACCCTAAATTGACCTTGGCTTTCACCTTCAATTTATGTAATCTTGGTCTCTTTTGAAAGGTAACTGAATAACCCTTCTAAAGACACCAGAATCTAGCCAAAAGGGTCAGTTTTGACCTTATAAAACTTAGGCTCAAAAAAGTCATGGGATTACTCTAAAACCCTAAATTGAGCTTGGCTTTCAAGCCTTGTAGCAAAAGAGACTAAATAAAATAAACTTCTCATTTTACCCTTACAAATTGTGACCCCACATGATCACCCATGATCATCCAATTTCTTATTGTTCCTCATGGATGCTCCCGCATCACCTCTGGGGTGTTCGTGAGTTCTACTAATCAAAACCCATCGTGATCTCTAGGGTCTACTCCACCCCAAATTCGTGAGTTCTTGGATTTCTGGAAAAGTCCTACGAAGGTCCTTTCTAATGGTTTATGTTGATTCCTTACAACTAGATCAAGTCTAAATCCCTGCGACAAATGAGTACTCCTTATTCTTTCATATTTTTTAATTCTGGGTTATCTTCTATTATTGAAATCTGGTCTGGGTTGTTCTCCCATCTCTGTTATGTTTCTACAGTGATTTTAGTCTGGTTGGTTCCATGTCTAGGTAGTTGTTCACCATCATAACCTGCTGGAATTAAGACTACTAAATTCCTCATTGTTCAGAAGTTCAGTCTCAGATTGTATTCTGTTCAGTCCTTTCTGTGTGTGCTGGGGCCTATATTGAGACCTGTTCTGTTTTAAGTTTTGTTTACTTATAATAGACTGTTTAGCCTGAAATTTTATGTGCAGTTTCCTAGTCCCATATCCATCTATCTGCAAAATTTCAGTTTATTCGACTAAGTCTTTTGGGAGTTTATTATTCTTGGTTGCTGTCCAGCACTTCCAGAAAATAATTCTCAGTTGGTTTAAGTGCTTAAACCTCATTTTTAAGTATTCTTTGGATGCAATACCCACATGTGGGTTAACACCCAAACCCTCCTGCATCATTCAAGGTATGCAGATGGCCCAATAGATGCAGCTTGTGTTACTCAGACGCAGAATCAATGATCTACCTATTCTTGTATTGCCATGTCTCCTATGCTATCTGGCTCTTCTTCCTTGCCAAATTTATGAGGCAGTGTGTGATGCCTGAGTTGATGCCTAGCCTCTTAGATATTTGGAGTCAAATGTCTTTAGAGAAGTTGTTGCCTAAAGGTAAAATCGTCTGGCAGTGCGTGCCTTCCATTGTGTGTTGAACTATTTGCCTATTTGGGGGGAGCATAATTCCCACATCTTCAAGGATCAGGGTACCGCATCTTCAAAGCTGCCAGAGAAAGAGTTCTCACTGTCATATAGATAGGTTTCTCATGTCCAGTCCTTCAAGTTGTTTAATTTTCATGATTGGATCTTGAATGGAAAGCTATTGTAGGCGGGTAGTCATATTTGTTTCTGCTTTTGTTTGTGTTTGGGGCTATACCTCTCAAGCTTCCCCTTCGATTTTTCCTTCCGCTTTTTAGCATTAAAATATTCTCTTTGTCGATCAACAAAAAATTATTTCTCAATCACCAAAGCCCTTTGATAAACCTCAGAAGCAGTCCAAATTGGACGTTAATTAAGAACATCCTGGATGGACTGACTTAACCAACCAGTGTACCTTATAACCCTTTATTCTTCACTCTCCCAAAAATCAATTCAAGAAATTATCCAGTGTATTCACTGACCTTGCTCCTTGATGAAGATTCTGAAGTCATTGGTACATGGTTTGCACATAATTACCCTATAGTTGAGCATAGACTTTCCCTGTCTTAGACGTGTAAGTTACAATTGCTCCCACCACAAAAACATACATGCCCTTTAAGCTTCAAAACAACCAATTTTACCTGTCTATCAGGATCATCCTTGAATTTCAGAATTCTCTCTACTGACACCAACCATTCCACGTATTCTTCAGCTTCAAGACTCCTAGAAAATTCAAGGATTTCTATCTTGATTCTAGCCACCCAACACCTATCATCCTGACAGCATTCATCCCTTTCAAACGGCTATGTAAGAAACACATGCATGAGATGGGTTTTCAAAAACTGCTTCTTCATCAGATTGTTCCGGACTCAAGGCTTCAAGCTGTGCGATTTCTTCTTGTAGGTCAAAAACCTGTAAATCAGCCAAAACATTCCATGCCTGTCCTTGGAGCCATTGCATTTTTTTTTTCTTATTTTGGTAAAGGGAGTTGTACGTCCAACCTTGGCTTTGACACCACCTAATGCAGGCTTCAACTCAGTCTATCAAGAGAGAGAGAGAGAGAGAGAGAGAGAGAGAGAGAAAAGAGAGACAGAAAGAGAGATCGTTCATAAAAAAAGAAGATCAAGAGAGAGAGAAGTCATGATCATCAAAATCATCCCTTAAAAAACAAAAACAATTCTCGTGGAGATATTTGATTCTGAAATCAATCAAAAAACATTGACATGTGTTTTGCAAGAAAATCCTCTTATAACTGGAACAACACCCCCCTTATCCTATTTAGTAGTTTTCCTTATTCTTAGGCAATCCAAAGAGTTTATTCCAAACGCATAGCCCCCTCAGAAGCATCTCACCTTTCTAAAATATTCTAAAAATCCAATTACAACTTAAACACTGAAATTTAAAATTAAAAAAAAAGTAAATAAATGAAAACAACTATAATAATAAACTTCCAGATGGGGCCCAGCAAACGTTTTGCTCATACACAACAAGTCTTGGGCCCCTTTTGATGGTTTAAAGTTTAAACATTCTTCGTACTCGAGAGCTACAGAGCATCATCAAAATGCAAGAAAAGAAAACCAAGACAAAAGAGCTTGAGTTCCAAGTGGGACACACAAGGGGTTCCATGAGGTCCACTAAAGCAACATGCCAATACATAGTGCTTATCTATGCCCTACGGCAGCAGTACGCAGCTAGATACTCATAGAGTTTAAAGATTCAAAATCTTAATCCTTGGTGCAGAAAAATATTTTGGTCATCAATGGGATTTAATTTTGTATTTGGGTCCAAGTATACTCTTTTCTTTTTTTATGAGTAAGTCCAGGTGTAAACTTAAGCTAGTTTACATCTATTCTGGGTTAGTTTTAGTCAGTATGAGTTAGTTGGACTAGTCTTATAATGACTTTACTAGCTACAGGATTTAGTTTTTTTATTTGGATCCAGATGTAAACTTAAGCTAGTTTACTTCTATTATGGGTTAGGATTTGGTTAGTATGAGTTAGTTGGACTAGTCTTAAAAGGAGTTAGGTATCTCTGAATTCAGTTTAATACTTTATTTATGTTGAATTAGATTCGGACTCACAAGCCGGACATCTAATTGGGTATCTATTGACAGGTTGACATCCCTACTCTCAATATGCATAAATAACTTTGTAAAAGTAGAATCTTTAATCTTCTTTACCACCTTACAATAGCATTTTGTACTCCATGTTTGTATCTTTCCATTGATATTCCAAAGCTTTTTGTTTGGCATTTGCTTCCATACTTGCTTGAAGATTCTGGAAAGACTGACAGCGGCTTCTACATCAACCCTGCTACTCTTTCCTTTTTCCATTTTAAAGTTATTTTCCTTCAGGTTTAAGTTTCTTTTGCATTATAATAAAAGAAGCACTTGAAATATTTCTACTCTAAAACAGAAGTAGCAGGGGATTAATTTTTACGAAAACATGGATTATGGTGAACGGGAAAATAATTGAGATTCTACTAGGATCTTAAATCCTTGTTCCAAATCATTAAGTTCTAACTTACTAAATAGTTCATGATAGTCTAAAACAACTCTGGTTGAGCTTATTAACATTGCTTTAAGCTCCAAAAAATATATTACCACGGCATTATCAACTTAAATAAAGCTTGCAAGCATTATGAAATGTCTTCTAAGATCAAAGCCCGAACAGAAATCAGAAATCAGTATTGCCAAATTGAAAAAGACAATTATATATGCAAACACCAACCTTGCGAGCAGCATGTTTGTACTTTTTACCCTCCAAGTGAGCCAATCCTGCAGCGCAACGCAGTTTCGCTACTATAACAGGCTCTAGTGCCTCAGGTGTTTGTTCTGCTTTACTAACATAGCTTGTGACATGAGTAAACTGGCCCATCTCAATGCTGACAAGAATTGCATTTAAACACATCTGAATTATGTGCTTTGACGTAGTGCAATAATCACGAGTACGAACATAATTTTTAAAAGCATCCGCAAGTGCACCATGAGCATAATAAAAGTCTCCAAAATCATTGTATCCCATTCTAATGCTTTCTTTGATCAAATTTGTCTGCACAAGAAATTCAAGGATCATACCTAAAGGTTAAGAAAAACAAATTGGGGAAAAACAAAGAACACTAGTCATATCATTTGACCTCTACATCAAGATTCCTGAATATATATATATATATATATATATATATATATATATCTGACAAACCCAAATCACTATACTAAGAGAAAAACAATATGTTTGTGAATTTGGCCCTTAGGAAGGACGCAAAAACTGATGTCAAGTTAGGTTACAGCACGATCACAAACATGGGCACCAGCACCAAGAGAGAGACATCCATTACAAACACAACAAATCTAATAGTGGACAAGTAACAGACATCCAAAAAATAGGCAAAAATTGGGCCATGTACTGAATTGTCAGCATGATCCTCTTCCAAGAAAATTCCATTAAAGAAAGCTCATCATATTACCAATTGTCTTGACCAAGAAAGTAACTAATGCACAAGGTTCAAAATGTCAGTGTCGGTGGAAATGTCGGTTGAGACAAAATAAGACATTTATCGAAAATGTCGGAATAAAATATTGAAAAAATCGTGGAAACTTAGGAAGCATATTCTAATCTAACTACATAAGCATAGGAAAACAAAGAGATTCATTAGAAATGATAGCTTATTTTAATACACTTGTATTATAATATTCTTAATAAATACACATGCATTTATTAGGATAATGGTACCTAATGATTGACAAACATATTATAATCTAACTGGACAAACATAAGGAAATAAGTATATTCTCTTCCTTTTCTTCATTCTTCTCTTCTCCTTCTTCCTCTCCCTCATTTTATTTTCTTTGGAAATTATCGTTTTTCATATGAGTTTTTAGAATAACAACACAATGTTAACATTAGGCATTAATACACTGTGAAAGGAGAATATTCACTCAACATGTCGACATTGTACATCATGTCAACCGAAAATTGAAGTTTTGTATATATATTTCAAATGATAATGAGAACTTTATTGAAAAAACAAGAACAAACAAGACACACAAGGCATCACCCAGAAAGTGAAAAAGACAAAAGCAAGCCACCACAAAAAACAGAAGAAAAGCATAACCCCCACCCACCACTTACAACTCCTCACACACCATAAAGAATACCACTCCCCTTCAACAAACTCCTCCCTAATCGAGCACCAATCAAACAGGCACCGATAAATGGCCAAAAGCAACTCCTCCTTACTCCTCAAATTATCATAAAAAATTCTCGCATTCCTTTCTGTCCAAAGGCCCCAACAAATGGCCCCCGAAAACGCCACCCAGATGATAGCAAGTAAAACCTCCCACTCCCTGATCCACCATCCTGAAATCAACTCATGAAAGTGGTTGGGGAAAATCCAGGAGATCTTAAAGGTGTGAGAAAAAGAAACCCCAAACCATAACAACCATATCAAAGTGCAAAAGCAAGTGGTCCACTGACTCCTCCTTTAGACACAAGGCACATCTGTTTTCCAAATTTCATCCTCTACTCTAAAGATTATCTAGGGTGAGAATTTTATCCAAGTACGCAAACCAAAAAGAAAAATGAAATTTTTGAGGGGATACCACAAATCCAAACACTTTTATGGGAAAAGATAGACATATCAATATCCAGCTCCATATAAAGAGACTTACAGGTAAACCTACCTTTGGAAGAGATGATTCACTCCCAACCATCATGGAGAGCAAGATCAGGCTTAATACCATCCACCACCTTAAGTAGACCAACAAACTCCCCCATCTCTCAATCATTCAAATTTCTACGGAATCTAAGAATCCAAACATTACCCAAAGCATCAAAAGAATCAACCACCATAGTCAAGGTTTAAAGTATCGTTATCGAGTCCCATATCGCGACTTGAGGATACAGAGACGTCTCGCATATCGTAGCTTATCGCAAGGAGATGGTGTAAGAAACCATGAGAGGGTGACAAACAAGGGAAAAGCTAATCAAATGAAGGAATTTTGATATGAAACTTCAGGATTTTATAGAATAAACACTAATACACTTAAGAATCATTAAATATAGGAAACAACCATCTATGATGGTTGGGAGAACTATCACCCTCATGACATACGATGTCGTCTATGGAATTTATGGAAACACTACATAAGCCTTGGAATTTTTGAATGAAAATTTAGGAAATGTCATAATAAGTATCATTAAACACTTATAAACCATTATACTTCATTACACACTTGGGAATCAATAGTTAGGAATCAGTAACCTTGTAACACACGTTGCCACTCATGTTTAGAGTTTTAAGTTTTAGAGGTTGATAAATAACACTACACATTGTACAATAAAATTACAAATCCACAGACATACAACATAATCAATGATACAAACTCATTCATTAGTAATGCAAAGTATTACAAAAGTACAACTACAATATGCAAAGTATTACAAAAAAACATAGTAGAATTAAGAGAAACATACTTTGTATGTTTCAATATGTTCAAATATGTTTTATGTATTTTTTTCATATTTTCTGACATTTTTTGGAATTTTTAAATTTTTTTAGTTATTAAATAAATACAAAAAATTTTCTTTTCAAAAATCTACCAAATTGACATATTATGTGCAAAATGGGCTGAGTATGTCATATAAAAAAATTAGACCAAACAATGCTCATTTGGTATAATTTTCTTTAATTTTTTTATTTTTTTGAAAAAATTTAAAAAATATTTTTTTCCATGAATATGTAATCTATCACGAATGTATAACATATAAAAAATCTACAAGGATTAGAACAGAAATAGAGAGATTACTGAAGTTTTTGATGAGATTTAGGGTTTCGATTTCGATCCTTCGATAAACTAGAAAAAAAATTGAGCTTTTGATGAATTTTTTAAGTTTGCGATAAGGGGAGGTTTCAGTTGTGAGACACAATACACACTATCTCGCGTCTCTCAACTTTTTAAAGGATTTTTGGCCTTAGGGTTCCCATGGATCGCAAGACCCGAGATACGGGAGAACCTTACAGGAAGATTTCAATTACACCCCCCATCTTGTCTCCTAGTGCCGCAATACCGAGACGTCTTGTGCGATACTCCCCGTATCACGCAAGATTTAAAACCATGACTGTAGCTAAGGGATTCAAAGCAATAGCATACATGGACCTAAAAGACTCCTTAAGCGGATACTCACCAACCCACCTATCCTCCCAAAATCTAATCTCTTTACCGGACCCCACTTTGAAAAGAATAAATTTCCAAAATATATTGTCCGCCTTCTTAATGGACTTCCAAATTCCACACCCATATCTCCTTTCCTTACTTTCCCACTACAAGACCAACCCAAAGCGCGACACCACAACCTTACGCCAAAAGCTCTCTCTTTCCACCCCAAATCTCCAAAGCCACTTAGCTAACAAGGCCCTATTACAACTCCTAATCAATCTAATTCCCACCCCCTCCAAAACACAAAGGCCTACAGATATACCTCCAATCCATAAGATGATAATGGTTATGACTATCTGAGTTATTCCATAAAAAATTATGGAACTTGGACTCAATCCTATTAGCCACCGAAGCCGAAATGGTAAAGAGAGACAATAAGTAATTCGAGATGGAGGCCAAGGTGGACTTCAACAAAATCAATTTGTCACCCTTAGATAAGAGGGAAGCTTTCCAAGCCTCAAGCAACAACAACAACAACAAACAGCCTTATCCCAACTATTTGGGGTTGGCTACATGAATATTCCACCATTCCGCTCTGTTTAAAGC
>JAOXJP010063479.1:0-15572 GCA_025762735.1 Platanus orientalis | reverse complement strand
GGGTTTTGGTCCCAAACCCATAGATCTATGGTTTATTATATCATATATATAACATATATTTATTTTAGATTTTTTTTTTGAATTTTCGAAAAAATGCCTATTTTTAACGAAAGTGTTTAAAAATAGGGATTTAGTCAAACAACCTACAAAAATACACCATAAGATTGCATTTGTTTAACAAAAAATAATACACTATTAAATTTTTGGAAAAAAAATAATTATATATAAAAATAATTAATTTTTTAAATTTTGGATTAATTAATTAAAATTTTTTTTTTTGAAAATTTATTTTCAACCACAAAGTAGTGGGTTTTGGTCCCAAACCTATAGATTTATGGTTTATTATATCATATGTATACCATATATTTATTTTAGATTTTTTTTTGAATTTTCGGAAAAATGCCTATTTTTAACAAAAAAAGTGTCTTTAATCCATTGAATGCCACTTAAATCTTGTTTTTTATATAATAAATTGGTAGATCTAACATTTATATGTGTTGATCTATCAATTTATTGAAAAAAAGAAAAGAATCAAAACGAAGATTTGAGTAAAAAATCATTCATTATCTTTCGTAAAAAACCCTCAAAATCTCTTTGTTCAATCTACTCAAATCCGCCAGAAAAGAAGTTTTTGCTCACGGAAATTTGTTTGAAATGGTACATAAGAGTTTTAAGATGTGAAAGATAAAAAAAAAAAAATTGAGGGTAAACTCAAGAATGGGTTTGAGCGGAACGTCTGATGAGCATATATATCGGGATCGCCTGATATTGAGTTGGATCGGGCGATCCTTGGTTGAATCTGATGATCCAAGGGTGGATTGTTTGGATTGGCCGGTTCTATCTAGTATCGGCCAATCTGGCGATCCACCTAAGGATCGGCTGATCCACATCCAATCCGGCCGATCCTGACCCGGATCGGCCGATTTTTAAAACCATGTTTGAATCAGAGCCAAAGGTCTGGACTGGAGGGTTTCCACATGACATGTGCAGTATCAAATCTTTAAAGCAGGGTGAAGATGATAGGAGAAAACAAGATCAGAACAATGAAGCCAAGAAGTCCCATTTCTCTTTTCGTATAATTTGGATGCCTGCTTACTATAAACCAGAGCGAGTTTAGACAAAAGGATTTGAAGGAAGTCAACTTTTGTCCAAAATCTGTGGAAGAGCTGCCCTCATTCAAGATTATTCTTGTGAAGCTTTCTGAGAATGGTGATCATGGGGATAAACTAGTAGTCACAGAGGATACCTATGAAAGTGTATTTCACTCAAAGATGGCGGAGGAAAAGGTAAAAGGGCATCCTTGTGAAGCAGATGGAAGACTCCAGTGGAAAGATGTCCTCAGAAGACACTAGGAGAGATGCCATACTCATTGCTCTGATACTATTAATAGTGAATTACCAACTCTCCCAAAACCTTAAGGTGTGAGGAGAAACACAAACTAATATATTACTGGCAAATTTGTATATGCTTTATAAGTAACTAGTTAGGATGTATTATGGTTAGATACATAGTGTGGGGAATGGGAGATCTACATTCTTTTGGGAGGATGTGTGGTGTGGGGACAGACCTTTAAAGCTTGAATTTCTAGATGCGTACCGTATTGCAGTAGACTTGGCTAGGGTGGCGGATTATGCGTTTCGAAGGGAAGAAGACGTAGTGTGGCAGCCTCTGTTCTAGAGAGCTCTTTTTGATTGGGAGATCCCATCCATTACAATGTTTTTAGATTGGTTGAGTGTGTGCCGATCTCTAAGTGAAAGGGAAGAATGATGGGTATGCATCAATGGTCTGAGGGGCTGTTTTACAGTGAAGACTTGTAATGAGCATTTGGAGGGATCTGGTTCAGAGGAAGGCCCTTGGGGAACTGTATGGTACAAAGCGGTGCCTCTCAAAATTCAGTTCTTCATGGGGATGGCGGTTTTGGAGAGGTCTACTATGGATGTGGTGGGGAGCAAAGAAATGCAGCTCACAAGTATGTGTCTTCTTTGCTACCAGGAAGGAGAGTTGATCTCTCATTTGCTGTTACATTGCCCTTTTACTTGGGAGTTTTGGTGTGGGACCTTGCAAGAGTTTGATTTAATGTCGATTTCTCCCCCAAATGTTTGGGACATGCTTGATGGTTGGTGGACAGAATCGCTGAAAGGGTTTGGACGAAGGATTTGGAGGCTGTTTCCGGCGGGGTTTGTTGGTCATTGTGGCTTGAAAGAAAAATAGAGTGTTTAATGACTATGTGGAACCTTCTTTCTAGGTCTATAAGAGGGTTAAAGAGAAAATAAATTTTTGGGCAAGACAGTGTAAAGGGTATTATGAATCCCTCCCGGAAGGGGCCCATGTTAGGGATTGGAAGAATGTAATAGGGCATTGAGTGAAGGTGAGGGAGTTGGGGGTTGGTATAAGGCTTGTAATCATTACTGGGGACAGTTTGTCTCCTTGTATGCTGCTTTTTATTTTATTTTTCTTAATAAAGTTTCAATAAATTTTTTTACATTCATCTATTATCCTTTGATTTAGGAAATGCAGTTTTTCCAAATTATTAGCTATTCATGTAGGCTTTAAAACCTTTTTGTTTTGGCCGTCTTCTTGTTGCTGATTGTAATTTTGATGTCTCCATTGTAGGAGCTACGAGCGTACCAAGCTGATGTTGCAACCGTGCTGCGGAATGGTAAGCAAACTTTTCAACAAAATGCCACGTGCTATTGATCATATATGAGGGGATGATTATGATATTCTTGGTGAATTCAAGTATATATGTTATTCCTTAGATTTTTTACTTGGATATAATAGGCCAGTAGCTAGGGCCGATACTTCCAATGTGTAAGGACTTGAATCATGATCTGTTAACAGATTTCTAGAGTGTCAGTGTACTCAACACTTGATCGAGTATTCAACTGAGACAATTGATCCTTTCAAGTTGGCCTTAAGATTTAAAATCAGTTGGGATCTGTTTGGTTACCGAGAAAACAACCCAAGAAAGGAGCAGAAAAAAACATTGATTTTTTTTGAATGATAACTATAAAATATATTAAAATTGCAAAAAAGGTATACGGCAGAAATTTACTTTCTTACTGATTTGCTGATTTTTTGGTGTCACCAAGAAAATAAAAGTTGTTGAGAAAACAGTTTTTGGCACATTGGATGCTAAGATAATCTTGTAGTGATAACCTGTTTGTTCTTTATAACATATTTCTAGTGTTTTATAATCTGGGATGGACCAAGTGATCAAACCGTTAGGACTGTCACTGAGCCTCTATTGGATTGGATGAATGATGCAGGATGGCCTAGAGGCCTTTGAAAATTCTGCAGGTTTTGGGCCTAAGGGAGACTCGAAATAGGGCTGAAATAGGTCACAATGATTAGGATTCTTTAGGGATAAGAAAGACAAACTTGGGATATCAAATCTGGTCAGAACTTGGGAGGAATGAAAACCCAGTCTAGAGATATTTGAATGACATGAAATTTGGCAGGATTATAGGTTTAGGGATGAATACACACACACACACACACACACACACATATATATATATAAGAGCAAAACCAAGTAGTTGCTTACCCAAGCATCCTGAAAGTTCTCATGCAAGTACTCAGAAAAGAGTCAAAAGGTAAATAGCTCTTTACAGATTCATATTGTGCTTTTGAAACCATATTCTTGATCATATATAGACCCTATATCTCTACTCCACTGATTCTTGAAGACTTAATATCATAATGATATATGGAAAGACTATAAAAAATAGAATAACTTTTCTTTTTCTGTGGTTTCTCACCCTTTTATTAAAATATTTATTTACAACTGTAAAAGAAAGACTTCCTAAAAATAGATTTTGTGACTCATTATAATTTTTACACGATTTTTTAGAACTCAAATTATTTCTAAACATAATTTATAGTTTTTCTAAGGTTGTATTTGTAATAATACTAGACAATCCAATTTCTGAAACATTAGAACTAATAGAGTCTTATCTGGAAACTCAAATAACCCAAGATAATAAATTCTGTGAGACCTTTACCTTGTCAATAAATTGAGAATGAGTTGCTTACATCACATTATTCAAATCTCATTATCTTGGTACCATGGAAACTGGTCAAGGTTATACCTTGAGTTTGTATATACTTTGTAAAGCATGACCAATTCTATTCTTTTGTATAGCTTGCTCTTTTGTATATGTATTTTTTCTAATATTTCTTGTATACCCTGTTTATATGCCGAAATGGTGATCTTTAGAACTATGACAACTTCATTGAGCTTGGATTGACTCGGCCTGTCAAATTGGTCAACCTGAGAATTGGCCCACTGAGTGGGTCGAGCTGTGTAATGACTTGGAATATTTAGCTTGGCTGGTCAATTGGGTCAACCTGGGAACTGCCCTCCTTGAGTGGGTTGGGTCATGTAATGGCTTGGAATTTTCAGGAAGACGGGGGTGGGGGGATGCACAACCATTTTTGCTGCTGCGGGGGCAGTGTGTAGTATCAATGGAAGTTTTGGCACTAACATCATTTTCATACACATAATTAAATGCTCTGTTGGGGAGAAGTATCAACTTCTTCAGCCTTTATGACCTTCGTATGCAAGTTGTTTGTGTCTACATGCCCTTTCCTTGTGCATGTACTAGGAATATCATTCAGATTCTTATTGCCACAGAAGGTGATTTCCTTCTTGAGATTGCTTTAACTTTTGGGATTTTGTCTATTGACTTGTAATTAGTATTGGCTCTTGGATATAATAGTTGGATGTCATGCGTGAGACAATCCCTTGCAGGTTGCTTTTCCATACTACCTGCAACTGACCTTGTACCTGGGGATGTTGTTGAAGTTGGAGGTATGTTAATCAGAAGTAAAATAGGAAACATGATTCCGTTGATTCCCAAACTAGTTTCATCTCTCAAATCATGTTGCATTGGAGAGACTATGATTATTTATTTATTTATTTTGGTTGCTTCTACATGGAATAGTTGGATGCAAAGTTCCTGCGGATATGAGAATGATTGAGATGCTAGGTAATCAATTACGTGTTGACCAGGCAATTCTTACAGGTATTTGTTATCCTTTTCTATTTCAAATGGTTTATGTTTATATTTTCGATATCTGTGACTAATCACTATCTCAAATGCATTTACAAGGTTAAATTATCTCGTAGCTTTTCTTTCTTTTTTACATTATGTTATACTTAAAAGACATTTTCCTTGTGGACACCATTATAAGGTGGTACCTAAGGTCAGTATTTTGCCTTCAGTCCTTTCTTTATTCTCCTAGTCTTTTGGAGGTGTCCATCCGGATACTATGGACTTCCAGATGTTGACATCTTGTGCATTTAGGAAGACATGCATCCACGCCTTCCAATGGGCATAGTTTGTCCCATCAAAGTACGGAGGTCTAGAGGTTAACTGTCTTTCTTTCTTGGAGTTAATTTTGGGTATAGGTGGATCCTTGAGTCAGGATGTGAAGCCCTACTTAGCAACGTAGGCTCTGATACCAATTGAAATCTCAAGTGTCTATCCCCAATGTGGATATAGAGAGAGGGGGGGGGGGGGTGAATATGCTCTTTCCGATTTTTAATTAATTACTCAATTTTTCATATGATCCTAATTTCATGCTATTTATGTGAGTCCAATTGCAACAAATATCCAAACAACCTTGGGTGAACTAGATCAAATGATTATTGCCACCTATTTGCAATGTCAATATAAATATGGCCAGTCAATGTAGAAACAATCAAACAATATTATTACACTCCTCAACTTAGATCTTTATTCCAAATTCAAGATCAATTATACTTAGGCAATTATGGTCCGACTACTTCTAACAATTATTCCACTTTGAATTAAACAAGTTGGAATCAAGTATAGACTCAACTAATCAAAGTTTTATTACAAGATTATACCAATTTTGATCCTACTTGAGATCCACTAAATTGACTAATTGTTGCATTTCTTTAATAAAGTTGGCGGCTCAATTTAATCATATAAGATTGTAACATTCAACAATGAACCATAAAGAAATAAATAAACAAGACACAAATACACACAATAAACATGAGGTTTATAGTGGTTCGGCAACCCTTCCGGTCCCTACTCAACTGTGGAAAGTTTTTCCTTCAGTTGGTTGTTTTTATTAATAGATTATTACCCTAATCTATTACAAAGGAAATCAACAACCTTAAATCGACTTACAAGTACCCATGATTCGCCTATCACTTTGCAAGCTCCACACCCAGTGACTCTGGTGGGTGTACATGTCCAGTGACTCCGATGGATGCCTCAAGTCTCTTCCAATGACTTTGGTGGAAGCTTCAAAGCATAGAATGAAGAATTTATTTCGTTGTGGTGTTGCCTCTTCTCAGACTGATATGCCAATCTCACACATTTCACTTTGGAGAGTTCTTCTAATTGAAGATAATCAAAGATTTACCAATTGGACTTAGCTCTCAATGCTTTCTCAGGATTTTTAGGGTTGGAAATATCCTAAACATGACCTTGGTAAGATTTACCAGAGTTCAAGAGCTCCGAAGTCAAGCATGAAAGCCTCTTACACTGAATAGATGGGTTTACCAACCAAGCAGAGTCAAAAACACACTTTTGAGCATAGAACCTCTTCTCTTTGTACAAGTTTGATACCCTAAGAGTGGGAGGGCTTTCCTTTTTATAGAGGATGAAAAACTCTAGCCTTGGAAGGCTCCCAACGGTTAGAACAGGAGCTGTTGCGGATTTGCGAGCTGTAAAATTTTCCTTTTCTGCACTGTTCGTTCAATCGATTGAGCTGGTAAGTGTTTTTTGAGCATTCGGGTCGATCAATCAAACCAATCTTTGATCGATCGAACCGCTCGATTGATCCAACTTAAGCCTCAATCGATCGAGACTTGTTAGATTGCAATATTTTACTCATTTTGATCCAGTCTGTGTGAGGCATTCACTTCTAAAGTTATGGGCAAGTCTTCTAAGTACCACCTATGGTCATTTGGCCCTGTCTTTCCCATACACACTTACCTTACCAACCTTGTCATGTGAATTTACCTTGGAGATTTAGTGATTGATTCCTAGAGATGCATTGACTTTGCTTGAGACATTCTTGCATGTTTGACTTTGTGTCTTCAGTGTCTCTTGCCTTTGCTTCCATGGTCCTCTCTCTTCTTGACTTTCATGATTTATCTTCTGAAGCTCTTCCCGGACTAGACTTACATGACTCAATACATTTACAATAACACACATACAAACAGGTAGTTTACATACTAGGACCATTACATACATGTACTTTTTATACATGGAATAGAATTGACAAGTACAATACATTTTACTCTTAACATAAAAGTGGAATCAAACCCTAAAGTTTCAAGTGAATCCAAGCGCTAAAATACATAAAAATGGATAAGCTCAGGTCTGATATTCTGTGTCTAGTAGAATAAAATGTGAAATCCAATATAGGTTTATCTGAATGAACTCAAATTTGACGGAGTAGCAGGTCTGTATGGGATAAGTTAACCCACAAAATATCAGGTTATTCAGATGAGGACATGTGTTTAGAATGGGTAAAAATCAGGTCTGTCCAGACAAGAATAACACATCAGAAACTTAATGGATTGATAAGAATAAGTGAATAGTTCTGAAAACAGCAGGAATATAGGGTTTCAATCGTCTGGAGTACTAGGATATTTCAGCGAAATTAACTCAACAGAACATGATCAATTTCACTACTTTTCTGCACAGCCAATGATAGAACTTATGTAAATTGTTTAGGCTTCACTGAAAAGTCTAGCTAAATTTAGCATGATTCAATCATTCAAGCGTTTACGTTTCCTCACCATCACAAGTCTTCAATCTATAATAAGATCTCTTATCTCTATTCTTTAATGGCTGTTTGAACTTTGAACTTCATCATTCCATCTCTGTGTCTCATTAGATGATTGTGTTTTCTCTCAACACTTTCCAAGGACCTCTTTTGCTACTCGTTTAATACAAATGGCTATTGCATTCCAAATGAAATTAGTTTTTTCTTTCTTTCTTTATTAATTAACATCACCAATTCATCTCATTCTAGGTTTCACCATCTAGTTCATGTGCAATTAATTTCTCTTTTTATTCTCTTTCTTCTTTTAATAAGTAATGCAAATGTTTCAAACTGCTAACCTATGATATGCAGTTGGGCTCTTTCAGAATAACCTTACAAATGAATTGTTAATATGCAATATCAGGATTTTAGAGAGAAGTATAAGAAGAAAAGGAGTGGCTAACCATATTGGTTTCTCCGCCCCGTATTCTCTTTTATATGAAGTTAACATAGGGGTGAAGACTTGAAAAATTCTTGAAATTGCATAAGTACAATTGACTGTGTAAATTCAATAGTGCCAATATACCCCTTACATGCCTAGATTGCCTAGAATATTTCATTGTTGAGCATTGCTTACACCTTTGTTCAAAACACATTTCTGAGTTGCTAAGCTGTCTTCACATACAGAGTACAAATCTAGCCTGACTTAAATTTTTCTTTAATTTTTTTATGGTCCATCACAATATGTTTAGTTATATCATGTTGTATAAATTCACAAGATCTTGTATGTCAACACCCAAATTTGCAATAATATTTTTAGTCATAGCAGCTCACATGTACCTTGTGCCATAAATTATGCTAGAATTTTGCATTGGTTTTAAAAACAATTAATTCTTCTCGCTCCTCTATGTCACGTTATTAGCACCAAGGTACAGTGCCTAGATGTAGACCTGCGATATGTAGTTTAACCTGCTTATTTGCTTCTATAGTTCTATGTAAGTCTCTACTTTCAGTCTCTCATATGCTCATGTTTCAAAATTTATAAACCGTTCCCAGGTGATGACTTTAGATTCACAAGGATCCTGCAAGTAGCCTTGAAATGGGTTGTTCTTGTCAAATTCATGAATTTAGCTGATTACCCTTGCAACAATAACTATATTTAGACGAGTCGGTCACAATTAGATTAACTTTTCTATTAATCTTTGATGCTGACTTGCATCAATCAAAGGTTTCCCACCCTTATCATAAGTCCATGATTTTGCTTTACTAGAGTCTTTATTAACTTGGCTCTCAGTGTCTCTGTTTTTCAATAATTCAGTCAAGGATACTGCAGTACGTCACTTCTAGGGAATGCTCTTAAATAAAAGGTTGAAACAATGGATTTTCAAGATTCGTGTTTAGATGGTTTTGGTAAGGTTATGTGCTGACTACCTTTCCACCTTGTCCATCATGCTCTAATTCTATGAGCAATATTGATGCAGGATGCGAAACAGCCCATACTCAAATTTGATGGGCTTATATAGGGGCATTTTGGGTCTTTTCTTTCTTCTTTAATTTGGTACATATGTTCATTTGGGCAGCTTTATTTTTGTCAACCAATTTGGGGGGTTTCATTTATTTTTAAAGAATAGGTTTTATTATTGCTTTTAGAAAAGTGAAAATTCTGTTTCTGTCAATTTTCTTTAGGCCTTATTTTTGTGGTCAAAATTTACCCATTTGGCTTGATTTTGGTGTCATTTGAAAATTTATCATTTACTTTTCTAAAGGGTCCAAGATCTTGTGAATCCGATGTGATTTGGGTTGGCTGCGTATCTCTTTGTGACAGAATTAATTATTTTAGAGCTTTTTTTTTTAATTACTCTTTTCCACTTCTATATATACAAAGCTCATTATATTTGATAGATTTTACTCTTCTGTCTGATGAGGCCATAATTACTATGCATGCACATGATTCAATTAAATGACAAATTGTTGTTTGATGATGACAAGGTGAAAGCTGCTCTGTTGGGAAAGACCTTGAATCCACAGTTGCAACGAATGCTGTGTATCAAGACAAGACAAGCATTCTATTCTCGGTAAAAATTTAAGAATTTGTTTAGAAATGTAATTGATATACCATGACTTGTATTATATATATATATATATTTGGGGGGGGGGGTGGGGGGCGCTTAATTCTGTGGTTATATCAGGTGTTGCTTGTAATTTCATGGGGTTCCATGATATGTGCGCTGTTGACATGCTGATAATTTTTCCTACTATATTGGGGATTTTTTTGATGAAAATCGAACATTGAATCCAAGTGCATGTACATTGAATCTTCTATCTGTCTGCCCTGCAGTTTTTCTTATCTTCTTATTTTCAATTATGTTTATATTATCTTTATGATAAGTGACTAGGAATTTTGTATTAATATAAAATAAAATGTTCAGACTTAGAAGATAATTATTTCTCCAATATACAGAGTCTCTACTCACATCTTTTGCTGATGAATCAGCCATAGCACAAGGTTTTAATTTTTAATGAAAATTTGAGGATTTAGGATTTCCTTTGTTTTTGGGCAAGTAGAAAGTTCATAAAATTTTGGTTAAGTTAGCACTAAAATTATTTGTATTTGGACGAAATTTTGTAAAGGATTTCAAAATTTAAGATAATTTTGATTTATACAAATGACAAATATTGTGGCAATATTGAGTATTAAAACCTTGATTTGCCATCACTTAGTAGGGGTGGATTAGAAAGATAATCACACTTCTTTAGTTCATCTGTCTGTCCATCCCTTCAGATCAGCAGCATTTGTAAGTGATTAACATGAAGGTATCCTTACTTATATGTACCGTTAGACCTCTGATTTGTGTACGTAAGCAACACCTCTGCCTTTTTGTGGTTAATTTATTATCTGTTTCCACATGGCTTCAATGTTGTACAGGTTACGCATTCAGAAAACCTATTCAGTATGGTTTCAGTTGCTTTACATTACTAAATTTCAACTGTTCTATAATCTTATGTAATTGCACAATCAGAGTTCTATGGGAATACCTGCTAGGCAATTTCGGAATAACAAACAAGTCTACTGTGTTTATGTTACATTTGATTAGTGTAGATGCAATTGAACACATTGTTTACGAAAAAATTTCTCTTTCAGGGAAAGATTTGGTTGATAAAATGCATTGAAACTGTAGCAGTTATTGAGTTCATACTCTACTGGACTAGGATCGTCATGTCTAAATATTTACTCTCTTAGGAAAAAAGGGGGTTTTATAGGTCTGATATCAAGTGCTACACCCCCCCTGATGGGACACTCAGGAGGGGGAATAAAAAACCTCCAAAAAGTGAATTGATTCCGCCCCCTGAGTGTCCCATCAGGGGGCATGGCGCATACGATTTCATCCCCCTGGTTGGGGGGTGCTTTGTACTCTGATTGTATTGCCTTCGCGCATCCTTCCTTTTCACAACATATTTGCTTTGATTATGAAAAAAATTTTGTGGTTTTTGTCTGACCTAAATAGAAAAATGACTGACGAAGGTGTCATCATGAACAATTTTCCTTTCACTCGGCTGTAAAGCAAATCTTTTATCGAAATTGGTGTGATTAATGTCCCAGGAGATCCTCTCCTGCCCGCAAATCAGGTTGGAGACGTGACACATACCTCAAACAAATTATTTTTCACATTTTTTTTTGGGGGGGTAAGTGTCGATTGCCTTCCCGAACAGATTATAATGTGAGAAAGGGGGGATTTACCTCGATCAATGCGTGATCGGCTGGGATTAGGTGATGTGATTTACACTTGTTCGTTCACGCGCACTACAGATTTGTCTTTGGATTTGGTGTTTTCCTTTTCGGAAATGAGCAGTTTTTAATGCTTTTAACCTATTCCCACCACGTGTCTATCGATGGTGTAATTAAATTAATTTAGTCACAAGATTTGCTCCACCTAAACACCCCCCCCCACCCCAAAAAAAAAAAAGATTTGTTCTTACGAATGATTAAAATCTGGCGATTGATGGAGAACCCCTTCAACGCTCCGTTTGTAAGTTTATAAATACAAAACCAACTTGGCTTACCCAAGGGCCTCTATCTCTCTCTCTTTTCTCTCTCTGAGTGTGTGCTAACATATGCATATTTTTCATCTATTACAAGCGACATTTTCTTTTTCGGATTATAGTTCGTTGGCCATCACTGACTGAGGATTGTTTTAGGTGATATATGTCCCACAACGGTGCATTATAGCAAAAACTTGATTACTGTTGTTAATGGTGGTGGTTTTGTAGGAGGTGAGAGGATGATAATTAACGTAAAGGAGTCCACTATGGTGTGCCCGGTGCAGCATAACCCGAAACGGAACTTGTGGGTTGCTAGTGTGGACCTGGTGGTGCCTAGAATCCACACCCCAAGCGTATACTTCTACAGGCCTAACGGTTCTCCGAGCTTCTTCGATGCTGGTGTGCTTAAGGAGGCTCTGAGCAAGGCTCTTGTGTC
The DNA here is from genome assembly GCA_025762735.1 of Platanus orientalis. Classification (NCBI taxonomy): domain Eukaryota; kingdom Viridiplantae; phylum Streptophyta; class Magnoliopsida; order Proteales; family Platanaceae; genus Platanus; species Platanus orientalis. Next base: position 3,340 of record JAOXJP010063479.1, on the reverse strand, counting down.
GTTCTATCCACTGGCTGGGAGGTTGAAAAGGGACAAAGATGGTCGGATCGAGATCGATTGCAACGGCGAGGGTGTGTTGTTTGTCGAGGCAGAAACCAGTTCGGTTATCGATTATTTTGGAGATTTTGCACCTACGCCGGAACTCCGGCGACTTATTCCGGTGGTCGACTACTCGGGAGACATGGCTTCCTATCCTCTCCTGGTGTTACAGGTACATCACTTTGGCAAAACCTTAATTGAACGGGAATAAGGGGTGCAAAGTCCTGTGCATGCATGCAAGTGGGGATCAATCACCTCCTCGAAAAGTGTAAATCTTGGACGTGATATGTCTGTCCCCTCTGCATGAGGGAGGACTTTAGGTGTTTGTTAAGAGGGAGCACCAAATCCGCGCTGATTAACCTCTTGTGTGTGCGGACAATGGGGACATGGTGTCATACAAATTGGGTAGAGCAGATCCTTTCCCTAAAATATATTACGCTATATTAATAAATTATTAAATATATTTTTTGGTTAAAATCGCAGTTGACTCGTTTTAAGTGCGGTGGAGTTTCCCTTGGAGTGGGGATGCAACACACGGTGGCCGACGGAGTTTCGGGTGTCCTCTTCATCAATTCATGGTCTGAAATAGCACGTGGCATCGATCTCACCATCCAACCGTTCATTGACCGGACCCTCTTACGTGCACGGGACCCACGAACGCCAGCATTCCACCATATGGAATATCAAACCCCTCCTTCCATGAAAATCCCTCTCCAAATCAAAAAATCCCAATCAGGTCCCGAAAACACCTCCACTGCCATGTTCAAGATCACTCGTGAGCAGCTCAACATCCTCAAGGCCCAAACCAGAAAGAGTGGCAAAACCGTCAATTACAGCACATACGAGGTTCTGGCTGGACACGTGTGGCGCTGTGCTTGCAAGGCACGTGGCCTACCTGATCATCAAGAATCCAAATTGTACATCGCCACAGATGGACGGTCCAGATTACATCCACCACTCCCCAATGGTTACTTTGGAAACGGAATCTCTTCTGCCACACCGGTTGCAGAATCGGGTGACCTCCAATCCAAGCCGTTGACATATGCATCCGGGAAGATCCACGATGCCTTGGCACGGATGGATGACGTGTATCTGAGATCAGCCCTTGATTACATGGAGTTGCAACCTGATCCAACGGTTCTTATTCGGGGGGCCCACACTTTCGGGTGCCCCAACATCAATATCGTGAGCTGGTCTCGGTTGCGGATACATGACGCAGATTTCGGGTGGGGCCACCCGATATTTATGGGGCCGGGTAAGATCGCTTTTGAGGGGCTGGCTTATATAATACCGAATCCGAACAATGATGGAAGCCTATCACTAGCTATTTGTCTATCATCTGATCACATGCAACTCTTTCAAAAGTTTCTATACAACCTTTAGCCCGCTGATAAATTCATCTCGCGATATTTTGGGTGTTATATGTAGATATTGGACGCACAAATGGATTCATCTAAAATGGTATACCTACTACCATACCTCAATCTCTTAGGGCCCAGTCTGATTGCCATGAATTGTGTGGAAAAGAAAAGAAAAAAGAGGAAAAAAAATTCACACAAGAAAAAGGAAAGAAAAAACATGAAAAAACCAACTTGTCATGGCAATCATTCAGCTTAAAAATGGTTTTTTGAGAAAATTTTGTCATGAGAAAATCTTTTCATGGCAACCAGACTGGGCCTAGATGAAATCTCTTGTAATCAGTTTTAAGACTTCTGTTGATTCTGTAGATGGGTTATTATTCTCTTTAACTTTTTTATGGTATCAAAGCTAATTCACCGGTATGTTGTTATTATCTTATCAAGCACTCGGAATCCTGGACAGGTGGGTTTTTTTTTTTTTTTTGGTAATTAGGGGCAAATATAGGGTTAAAAACATCTTCTAGTACTCAATTCAATAAAAAAATAAAGCACCCAAAATATACGTCAAATTCAAATATTCAAAATGAAACAAATGTTCTATAATAAAAAAAGTACAAGTTTATGTGATGAACTATAAACTGATGTGTTTTGGGGGTAAAAAAAAATGTGAAAAAAGTGTTCAGTTGAAAAAAGTAGATGTCCAAAAAGAGACACCAAATTCAAAGTCACATCATGTATCAATCTTTGGCATGACTAGCTACAAAGGTTTTTTCATCACATGCAGACAATCATTCTCCATTAATTTATGATATGTGTGTTGAATATAACACGCTTAAGTAAAGAAAATTGTGGGTAATTCATTAAAAATTTACTAAACATCATAATTTATTCATAAATTTCAATTAAATCATTATTCAACACAGTCTTACGATAACCATGTGAAATGGATGAGTTAGGGAGCATAACACCTTTTCCAACTCGGATATAAACTCCATACTGAAAGACTTTGGTGCATGACAATCAAACCCCTGGGTACAGATGCCTTGAGAATTTAAAATGAAATGATTAAATTACAGGTGGCTCCCAAACAGGTTATGGTTGAATTATTTTATGAAAAACATTAAGGAATATTATGCAGAAAAAAACATATTTGTGAAATATCTATGGGGAATGACCCTATTAGTTATTTATTATTCTTTGGGGATCAATTGCAGTGTATTATTGGACATTAATGCAATTAGTTGTATAGTAGAATATAATTATTGAAAGCTTACAAGCTTTTCTAAAGAAGTTGAACTACAATAAAAGAAATAGTCCTAAAACTCTAAACTAAGATTTTCATTTGAATCTCACAGCCTAAGGACGAGACTCCATCTAAATGCCATAGCCCCAAGGCACTTTAACTTCTTATAATTCACTATAAAAATAAGGTGACCTTTTACAAGGGAAACTACTATTCTTTTTGGATGTTTGCTTGGAGCATGTGTAAATATGGTAGAGACCCAGTGAAACGTCTGTCTCTTGTTCGGTTCAAATGACAAATGTACTCTCTCTCTCTCTCTCTCTCTCTCTCTCTCTCAAAAAATCTAGATCTTAGATTCCATATGGTGATCTTGGGATTATTCTGAGGAAACGCTAAGAAGAGAGATGATGGCCAATTTAGACCAGCCATCTAATAGACAACCTTCTGGGTGGCCACTTGTACAATGTGGGGTACACGTCATCTCCATGGGCTGAAATCGTCTACGCCACCCCCTGATGGGATACTGGGGGGAGGGGGAATCAATTCACTTTTTGGAGGTTTTTGATTCCCCCTCTTGAGTGTCCCATCAGGGGGTGTGGCATAGAGGATTTCAAACCCAGTCTTAGTGAACTGATAACACCCCAGTCTTGGGGTAATATCCTCTACGCCGGCCCCCTCTGCGATGCCTAGGAGCCAAGGC
>JAOXJP010063468.1:0-15572 GCA_025762735.1 Platanus orientalis | reverse complement strand
GATACAAGGTAGTATTTATAGGCTACATCACAAAAACGAATTTGGACTCACATTAACTCTTTTAGACTTTCTATGTATCAAACCACAAACCTATTAAAAGAGAATACATGTATGTAGAACTCCAAGGTGAATGTAGAACTCCAAGATGAATGTATCCAAGTTCCAAGATGAATGTAATTTTCCAATGGGGTCTAGCTTAGAATTCCAACATAAAGAACTTTTCAATTTTCTGAAGTTTGTAATTTTGACCCACCTATTGTTATCCAAAGTTGATGAAATTTTAATCCTAGACCCTTGGAAAGAAGCTCTACTGATTTGGAAAGTTTCATAAATTTGACATGAGGCAGGGATATTTTGGTAATTTTACCCAATCTGCCCAAAATTACGATTTTGCCCCTGGTTTGAAATTTCATTATTTTATATTCTAAGTTAATTTTCTGTTGAGATCAGGCCTCTACTATTTTGGTCCACATTATTGATGGAAGCCAGTTCATTTAGATAATGCCCTTGTAGGAAGCCTTAGCTCACTATGATATAGTGGAAAAAGTACCCATTCCTCTGGACACACGTTTCTCTTCTCCACTTATGGTCTTATATTGAGAAAAATTTACTATTCTCATCTACTTTGATAAAATCCCTCTAGATTCAACCAAATAAATTTTCATTCAATCTTCTTCATCGAATCTTTTAAATGTAACCATAGATCATAATGGAACAAACTATTCCAGCATAGCTTTCCCATTCTAAAAGAATGGATTTAGTGGTATGAAGACATTACTTGATGGATCTAGTTAATTTTGAAATGACATACAAATGGATTCTAATCCCGGAAAGTTCTTGATTTCCTGATTGGACTCATTTGGGAAGAACCACGAAGAAAATGAGAAAGATTTGTATTTCCATGTAAGAATACTATATTTTGGGAAAAGATATAAGAGAAGATAGATTCTGTGATGCAGGATCCATGCTGATTCATGTGCATTAGAGATCAACGGTATTACATAAAGCAATAAGAAAGCATAAGCAAGATTCCTATCCTCAGTCAAGCATTTTCAAATTCCAAGGCAGCATTTAAGGTAATAGATCGACTTTTATTCATACTAAGAACAAGACTAAAATAAGCTGGAAACTAATCAAACTTAATACTTAACAAAATCTAGTACGATCAGTCTAGAGAGAATCAACACAACATCAATGTAAATAACCTTTTATTTGGGGCTGGAAAACAGTTTAAATAATGCACAGTTCAGGGCAACAAGTAGTATCGAACAACAACTTAAATAGGGTCTCAGTTGGGCCTCCAAAGACCCAACAACTAGGGGCTGGTTTGGGTGATAATCGGCCTAAAAAAATAAATAAATAAGAACCCGAAAATCCAGGTTTCTAACAGCCGCAGGTTTGAGACAACAGATCTGAAATTTTCAGACCTCTGAGAAACGGATTAATGGCGGAAACATGCATAAACAACAGGTAAAGAAAAGAGAAACACAAGATAAGAGAGACATAGAGACATAATAGAGCTACCTTATGAGAAAAACCTTGTCTCACACCTGGAAAATCCTAGACCAAGTTCAAGCCTTAGGTGAAGCTTAAAGAGAAAGGAACCAATGAACCGCCAAAATGGTCTCAAACCGGCATAAATTTTTTTTATTTGTTCCAAAGTGTGTTTACAAGTGATGAGGGGCAACTTTTATAGCCCAAAACCCCTAGACATCAGCCACAAACTTCCCCCTGTCCATACATTCCAAATCTTGTAACACTAAACAGCCCTGTTTTGGGACCTATTACACTTATGCCCAAAATCAAAAACTCAATTGACACTCATGTCCAACATAAATAAAAGGACTCAACATAACATTAAAGTTCCTAATCAAAGACTAAAACATAAGTAATTAATGACAAGTGGCCCATCATGTGTGCCCATGTATGGATCCCACCAAGCCAAGCATGGGCCCCATTCTCACTCCAGATATGCTCAAACAGTGTGTAGGCTTAGAAAATCAGCAATCTCCGCATCTAAAATTGGCTCTAGTCATGGCTACACGGACCCCACATGGGTCTACTCGAACCACAAGGAAAGGGGACCTCTCCTCCTGCGATGGTATGTCCTTAGGCTACTAAATGGCATGATATCCTCATCAATTCTCCTCAGGTGGGAAGAATTCGCCTTTAGTGAAATGAACTCCGGTAGTGTTAAGCAAGTCTAGGTCAATCCTCTTTAACTCCTCGTGTGTTGACCATGAACTGTCAATCTTCGGCCTGTCCTTCCACTCGACAAGGTATCTTTGATAGTCACCCTGTCTAGTGGACATCGTTTGCCCATCAAGGATATCCTCGATCACCTTTATCCTCTAAGCTAATGGTGGTGGGGGCGGTAAAGGATGAGGAGGTGGGGTAGTTTGTATCTGTGGATCTGCAAATAGATCGACAAAAGGGGAATCCAAAGGGTATAGAACTAGGTCATCAACATTGAATGTTGAACTAATTCCCAGATCAAAAGGTGAGTCGATAACATAAGCATTGTGTTTGATTCATTTTAGAACTTTATATGGTCCTACGCTACGTGCATGTAACTTCTTTGCGACCCTAGGCTAGAATCTCTCAGATTTGAGTCAAACCATTACTTCATCACCCTCCTAAAACTCTCGATGTATTCAAGGTAAATCAGCCAACTATTTTTTTTTTTTTATGAATGAAAAATTTTATTAAGGAGGGGAACAAGAAGTCCCAAAAAAATGAGAAGGAACAAAGAACAACCCCGAATAAACAACCGAACACAAAGAGGAGTTTAACACAACAGATTACAAAGGCTCACACCCAATTTACTCTTCCCAATCCCTCTTGATAGTTGCCGGTGTTAACAGGTCGCAGTCTTTATATTGAATGGCCCAAAAAAGGATAAGATCTTTGGCCCTTTGATAACTTCTAAAGGAAGGCTTCGCGTACCCCTAAAAAATCCTTTTATTCCTCTCCAACCAGATAAACCAACAAACCGTCGCAGGGACCAAGTTCCAAATCCTTTTTCCTTTTGCTGTGAATGCCTTCCCTCTCCAAGAAAGAAGGGAAAGCAAATCTGCTGGGATAACCCATCTCACCCCAAAGTCCTTAAAAAGCCCAAACCAAACCTCCCAAGCAAAGGGGCAATGAAGAAGAGTATGCGAAACCGATTCTTCATCCTCCTTGCAAAGACAACAATGATTTGTCAAAATGAGACCTTTCTTTCTAAGCAAGTCAATCGTTTGAATCCTACTCAAGGAAGCCGTCCACATGAAGAATTGAATTTTTGGGGGAATCGGGGGGTACCAAATGACTTTCCAAGGGCTGAGATGATTCATATATCTACCAAAGAAAGTGGCATCAGAATGCACACTGAAAATCCCATCAGAAGAAGCCGCCCAAACTTTCATGCCCCTCTAATCAATATTTAGCTGCACTGATTCAAGTCTACCAAGGAGAGCCACAATGTCCTTAACTTCTTAATCAAACACTTGTCTCCTAAGAATAGGATGCCAAGACGGAGGGATAGATCCGAAATCGAAATAGTCATGGACTAATGCATCAGGGTCACTAGCCAAAGAGAAAACTAAGGGGTATACCCTTTGAAGCGGCTACTCGTCACACCAAATATCTTTCCAAAATCTGGTCTTCGAACCATTTCCTATCACCACTCTCAAACCGCCTTTGAAATCCTCACACAACTTCATGATGCTCTTCCAAGGGCTACGACCATAAGAGCTGCAAATAGGACACGGATCCCCATTGGGAAGTAAACCATAACGAGAAACATCACCTTCCTCCAAATACAATTCACTTCCCTCTCAAACCTCCATAACCATTTACAAAGGAGAGCCTTATTCATCACTTCCACCCTACGTAAACCCAATCCCCCCTTTGATTTTGGAGTACACACTCAATCCCAAGCCATCAGATGAATCCCCTTATCAGCTCCACCCCCTTTCCACAAGAAATCCCTTTGAAGTTTCTCAATTTGGAGAGCTACTTGAGACGGGATAACAAAGAGAGACAAAAAATACACTGGAATGCTGGCCAGAGCAGCCTTAATTAAAGTAACTCTCTTACCTCAAGAAAGAAATTGAGCTTTCCAACCTGCTAGTTTCTTACGCATCCTATCAACCACCAGGTCCCAAACATCCTTGTTCTTAAAGCGAGACCCCAACGGGAGACCCAAATAACGGATAGGCAGAGAACCCACTTGATAACCAAGATCAGCGGCCAATACCTAAAGGTTAGGCACCACTCCAATCCCAGTTAACTAACTTTTAGATAAATTCATCCTCAATTCAGAAACCACCTCAAAGCAATGGATAACACATCTCAGATAGCGAATCTGCGTTTGAGTGTTGCCGCATAGAATCCCTTCCCACTCTAAAGCCTTTATAAGGCCCCTTTTCGACGCCTTAGATATCATAGCCCCCAATGTTTTTGCCACCAAGAGGAACAAAAGAGAGGAAAGAGGGTCGCCTTGCCTTAAACCCCTAAAGGCTTTAAAGATGCGAAAGGGGGTACCATTGACCAACACTGAGAAGGACGTTGAGCTAAAACATTTCCACATTTAATCCCTCCATCGCCTCCCAAAACCAAATCTCCCCAGAATGTAATAGATGAAGTCTCAATTGACATGATCATACGCCTTCTCCATATTCAACTTACAAATCACCCCAGGAACTCCATTCCGGATCCTATCATCAATACATTCACTGGCATAGAAAAAGCCATCAATTATCGATCTTCCAGACAAGAAAGCCCTTTGCTTTATCAAAATGATGGAAGGAAGAATCTCCTTTAACCGCAAAGCAAGGCATTTTGATATAATCTTATAGGTGCTCCCAACTAGGCTAATAGGTCTGAAATTCGAAAGACAATCTACCCCTTCCTTTTTAGGGATCAAAGAGATAAAAGTGACATTGCTACCTCTATCTAAAAAGCCCCTCTCATGAAAATCCCTAACCACCTCCATTAGATCTGTCTTTACCGTCTCCCAACAGTCTTTGTAAAAAGCAATGGGAAACCCATCTGGCCCTGGAGCCTTATCCCCTTCCAAGATGCAAATCACCCCTTTCACCTCCTCCTCTTCAATCGGACAGTCAAGCCAAATACTTTGCTCATCGGAAATACATGGGAATGAAATCCCCTCTACCCTCGGCTTCAACCCCCAATCTTTAGCAAAAAAATGACGAAAATAGTGGACCATGTGCGAACTTATAACCTCCAGCCTATCCTCCCACACCTCACCCATCCTTAACTTGATAATCCCATTAGAGCTTTTACGATAACTCGCCATCTTATGAAAGAATTTAGTATTACTATCATCTTCTTTCAACCACTGAATCATATCTTTCTAATGCCAGATCACCTCCTCCATCAACAAGGACCTCTCAAAATCACCTTTCAGGGAGACTCGACGCATCCTTTCCTCCTCTGAGAGCCCTTCAACCTCTTCCTTAGCATCGCCTTAGCATCGAGGAGGATGATCTCAATGAGCAAGGAATCCTTGTGCATCTCAACATTGCCAAAGACCTCCCGATTCCATCCACGCAGTCTTTCCCGAAGCAACTTCAACTTCAAATGAAACCTTTGACCAGGGGGGCATTCAACCTCAAAATAACTCCACCAATCAGCCACAAAATCTTTGAACCCCGGATATAATTAACCACAAGCTGAAAACGAAAAGGTGTAGGTCCATGATGATGGGTACCTCCTGACAATAACAAAGGAATATGGTCTGAACCAGGACAGGGCATAGCACAAACTTCAAGCGGCGAAAAGAGGTCCTCCCAATCCGAGGATACTAAAAACTTGTCAAGTCTACTCATCACCGGTCTTTCCTGGAAATTTGACCAAGTAAATCTTGGTCCCGAGCAAGGGAAATCCAGAAGATTATTTCTATCAACAAAGTTCCCAAAAAGCTCCATGCTCTTGTTATGACGGCCTCCACTACTCCTTTCATCCGAAAACAGCACCTCATTAAAGTCCCGTCCTATGCACCAAGGGAAGTCCGAAGAGGACTTGAGCATTTCCAATTCATCCAAAAAATACGGAAAGAGATTGCCATCTAGTGGGCCGTAAATTGTCGAGATACACCACCTGAGAGACTCTCCAGAACAAACTGTTGTGAGGGAGGTTGTAAACCTGTCCACCCTTGAGGCTAATTCCTCAATGCAGTCTTTATTCCAGAAGATAATAACACCTCCTATTGCACCAATTGAGGGAAGGGATATCCAACCTATTCTAGTAAAGCTACTGATATCTGAAATGACTGGACGATCCACCAACTCTAATTTAGATTCCTGCACTAAAACCACTTTAGCCTTACTCTTCCTAACCATCTCCTTAAGCAATCTTCTACGGTCCCTACTGCCCAGACCTCTAACATTCCAAGAAAGAATTTTAATTGACATCAACAACTCCAAAACTCCCACGGGAACAAGAACCAGTCCCACTGCCCTGCACCCCTGTACCCTATCCATAGGCCAATCCCCATTGCAAATTCCTGAGTTCGCGATTAGACTTCCTCTTGAGAGACTCTTTGGCTGGAGTAGAAAAAGCCTTTCGTTCAAGCTTAGTAAACAAAGCCCAAGTCTCTTCTTCAAATCCCTCAAAGGATAAACCAACCACCTTGCTAACCTCCCCAATCTTCAACAGAACCCAGTCCGAGACTTCAACAATGGGATCAACGTCTTCAACAACTAGGACCACTACCAGGGAGAGGTTCTTATAATGAATCCTTTTAACATTTTCCCCTATACAGGAGAAAGAATTTGGTCTAGAGGAGCATCCACTCCCCCTAGTGCCCCCTTGTTCGTAAAGAATTGACTCTTCCAGGCCCAGCATAGATGAAATGGCAGGGGCTGCGAACCCTACTTTCCTTGAATCTAAAGCAGGTACCCCAACTAACATGATCTCTGACAAGCCATTACCAAGTCCCTTGGTTCCCAATTGCATCCCTTCGTTGTCAAACATGTTAACTTCGTCACTGTCAAAGTCTAACTCTTGGCCTTCTGGTGCTAGACCCTAAGCGATGGAAAAGCAATTCCTCTCCGAGAACCACTCAAAAGAATTAGGATGAGTAAGTCTGGAAGAGAAGCAGTGATCAATCACCACCATTTGAGATCCCTAAATCCCCTCTAAACAGAACGAGGTGGCATCTAAGGATGAACCAGATCTAATCGGTAACGAAATCCAACGACGTGGAGAGGAGAAAATTGGCTGCCCTTCGACGAAATCCCCTTGGCACTGCACTTGCACCTCCAATTCCCCCATCGACGACTGAGGTCCATGAACTTGCAATTTTGAATTCAACGAGGACGAACCAACCCCTTTCTAGTGCTCCTCTGGAATCACCTTTGAGATATTCTTCGTCAAAGAAATCACTAGGTTTAATACAAAGCCCTCTGCATTATCCCGATAAGAGGTTCCTGCGAAATTCCCATCCTGTCCCTTTATCTCGTTAATGAGACCAAACTGCCCTGACCCATCCCCTAAATCATCCCGAAATCTCCCTGTTACCCTCTTAGCTTTCTCCAAAAGACCATCTGCCCCTGATTTAAAAAGTGCATCTCGACCCCTAGTTTAGAACTATATAACTCTGGTTTGGTCCCCATTTGTTCCATTAATGATATGTCTGGCCTCGGTTGAACCACAGCTTAATGCCCTAACGAGAGGACACTGTCTTGCGATTCTTCTTCAGAGAAAGGTAAGGCCTGCTCCATTGCTATTGGACAACCTGCGAAGGGGATCAGACCTATGATCCTATCTTCAATTGATTCAAAATTTGAATTTGAATTGGAGTTGGAGCTGTACAGCATATTCCGCCCCCTGCGTCCCATTAATCCCGTTGGCTGCTTCCCACGGTCTTCTCTGGACGGAGATGCCCTATTCTTCCACGACGCTAGTGAGGAAATGAATTGTTTCGGTTGTAAAAAGACCTGAAACTTGAAACTCTGAACAAAAAGGACCACTGATCTAGGAATCTTCGCCGGATTAGCTTGCCTAGCCGTAATCCGAAGTACCTTAAAAGTCAGTGCCGATCGGCGCTATCGTCAAAGCGTCCGCAAAGGCTTTCGATGGCAGATAGTATCCCTGTGGTCCTCGGGTGAACGGGAAGACCTTCAATCAAGATACACAGATTATTTTTCCCCTTCCCTTGACTTACACTGCCGCACTCCGGAGACCACTGAGAGAATGACCACCCAGCTCTCCCTAAACCTTCTGTGCCACCACTCACTAGTTGTTCTGTGTCCTCCAGAGTGTTGAGAAAAATTAGAGCCCTACCATCATCCACAGGCCGTAAATCAGGGACATATCCACACTGCAAAAATTCCCTAACAAGACGACTACAATCATCCCATCCACCGGTAGCATCCTCCCTTGATACCTCCACCACTTTTCCCTAAACTCCATTACGAATCGGACCATCTGGGTAAAATGTCTTAATTTCCAGGGAATTTTCGCACCGAACTATCTCTGCCCCAATTCTCACTTTGCTAAGATCAACTTTAAAAGGGAAAGCGCCAAGAACACCGGCGTGCTGAGATCCTGTGTCCTTCAGCTTGGGGTAAGCATTATCCTCCAAATTTAGCGACACGGTTACTTGCTCACTAAATCTTTTCTCCATTTCACCCAGCAAATCTGATAAGGCGGTGATGACATTTTCCCATCCAAAGCCTTTTTTTCCTTCAAGAAAAACAACCAACCTTGCCTGACCCTCCTCCGAGATTGATGAAAGGAGGAATCTTCCTCTGTTATTTTCTTTACAAATCACCGTAAAGAATGGCGGAACAGGATTCGTGTAGCCGACCCCAAATAGTTGGGATAAGGCTGTTTGTTGTTGTTGTTGTTGAATCACCGTAACCCTCGTTCCATCTCTATGCGTTTTCACGTACTTCAAATCACTAGCCCAAGCTCCCACCTCATACACCCTTTCCAACAACCATTTCGTAGTGGGAAGTTGAATCGATATGGCCTACCAGTACCCCTTTCCCCTCTCAATGATCTTCACAAGGTAGTTATTCTTACTCCAATCCTCTTCAAAGTCTAAAGTTTTAGATTCTGTCACCGTAAAAAAATTCTGCTAGTTTGAGACGACATTGGTAGCTCAATGGCTTCCTTCTCTTCAAGCTTCACCTAAGGCTTGAACCTAGTCAAGGATTTCCAGATGTGAGACAATGTTTTCTCATTAGGTGCCTCTATTATCTCTCTTTTCTCTTGTGTTCTCATTTTCCTTACTTATTGTTTATGCATGTTTATGTCATTAATCCCTTCCTAGAGGTCTGAAAATTTCATATCTGTTGTCCCATACCTGTGGCTGTTAGAAACTAGAATTTTCTAATTCTTTTTTTTTTTTGGGCCGATTGTCACCCAAACTTGCCCCTAGTTGCTAGGTCTTTTAAGGCCCACTAAGACCCTTTTTAAGTTGTTATTTAATACTACTTGCTGCCCCAAACTATGCATTGTTTAACCTATTTTGCAACCCCAAATAAAAGTTTATTTACATTGATGTTGTGTTGATTCTTTGGACTGATCATGCTAGATTTTATTAAGCATTGAGTTTGATTAATTTCAAGATTTATTTAGTCTTGTTCATGGCATGAATAAAAGTATATCTATTACTTTAAATGCTATCTTGGAATTTGAGAATGCTTGATTGAGGATAGGAATCTTGCTTATGCTTTCTTATTGCTTTATGTCATACTGTGGATCTCTAATGCACATGAATCAACATGCATCATGCATCAATCTTGGTATTAGAGCTTATGTGTTGCATCAATTTTGGTATCAGAGCCAGGTTCTCAGTTGGCTCCAGTCCAATTAGGTCCTTAGGATCATTATTGGGTTATTCTTCAGTTCTAAAGGAAAAATTTTAAAAGACTATTTTAACCAGGGCTTTGGAAAAGACCCTAAGCCCTAAATTTTTGGAAAGGACCCTTAGCCTTGGAACTTTTGGAAACAACCCTAAGTTTCTTTCTGAAATTGTTAGAGCCTATTCCAGTAACCCTAACTACTTTCTCACAACCCTTTCTTGTAATCAAATCCTTTTGGTATTCTTAGCAAGGGTTCATGTTCAACCACTGGTCTTTACTCAATTGAGATCGTTCCGGTTATAAATTCAACCAAGCTTACAATTACTTAGCTAGTTGAGGTTCCAGAAGAGTAAATGGTTTTCACAGTTAAGTACTTCTTTACTTTCCTCATGGAAAGCGTATTGTGATCATAATCAGTGACCAATATGAGGATAACTTCATTTTTCATTGTTTGGCTGAGACTTTCACAACATTCTTAGGCAAAATCATTTTGCTATTATAAGGACTGACACTTTAGTATTCAATTTGAGCAAGGAGAGTACATTGATGGTGTTGAGTGCTACTTATATGAAAACATTTTAAAGGATCATCAAGTGATTCTAGGAAAGAACTGATTGGATGAGAGGAAGACTACTTTCAATAAGACTACAATTTTTTTTTCGGATTTGTGATTGGGGAGTATATTATCACTTCCAAGTAAAGCTTGTTGGTGAGTCCAAGCGAGATACAAAAAACACAAAAGACATCTCTACTTTATGTGCTAAGATTCAAAAACTCATTGACAAATACCAACTTGCTAAGCAGAAGAAGAGTGAAGAGGTTGCTAATTCCAAGCTTGAGATTGTAGTGCAAGATGTTGAATTGCAAAATGTGGAAGAAAAGTCCGAGGTTGAAGCCCAAAAAATTGAAGAAAAGGCAAGAGATGAAGACAATAATGTGGAAGTCACTGAACCCACTAGTGATGAGTTGTTTGTTGGGACGATGAAGATCATAGTTGTGTGCCACATTGTTGCTCTAGTTCTTAACCAGTCTAAAGTTGAGAGTGATGATCTTATTGCGGAAGATGCTATGAATAAACAAAGTTTTGAGTTTTAGAACCTCATGTTTGGATCTTCTTCTCCTACTTGCAACATGGGTTGTTTTCTCCATGGTGGAGATTCTATGGACTCTAGGTAGGGTTTTTCTAGAGTTGGAACTTGAGAAGTAGGGTCTTCTTCTTTTAGAACCAAGTAATCTCTGAATAATTCTTTTCTTCTTCTCTCATTCTCTTTGTTGTTTGTTGTTATTTATTGCTTTTCTTCTCTTTCTTTTTCTTTTTCTTTTTTTTTTTTCTGTATTTTATCCACTAAAGATCATCAAGAACCATTCTTGAATGGTTTTTCTTTGAATCCCAGGCTTGTAAAGCATCACTACCCACCAATCCTTGACTGTTTTCATCACTCTACCCCAGAAATTTCCCTGACCTGCAGCACTTGTAGACCACCGGAACTTTCTGTTTTGAGATCTGAAATCACAAACCTCAGTTCACCTGTACCCAACGGCAACTTCATCTTACAGATCTATTGTTGTTCAGCATTCCTAAACTTGAAACCATTCTATTTCAACCTGTGACAGTATCTTATTTGTTAGTCCTCTTTTAGTCCAGAATCTGTCCACGAGGTAACCATTTACAGCCCCCACAGGACCCAAGTATCAGCTGCTGTGGCAGTTTCAAGCACACAATAATTTGCCTAATTTCTGAGCTTATACTTGGCTCTTAGTTTCTGTTCAGCCACTGTTTGATGCAAAACAATAGTAAAGATACCAAAACTTGATTTAGAAATTCCCAAAATTGATGCGGAAGCAAATAGAATTCAAGAATTGAATTTGAAACACTCAAGTAGCCACGAAATAAGATAAAAAAGTAAATAGAAGGGTAAAAAAGAGATAAGATGCAATTAGACCAGAAAAAGAGAAAGAAATAGCAAAAAAGAACCCAAAAGGGTATTTCTATAATTTTGGACAGAAAATTCAAAAATTACCAAAATGCTCATCTAACGCATTAGAAAATTCTAAAAATTTTAGAGGAGTTTTTGACATGTTTAGGTGTTGTACAGTTAAAATTTCATGATATTTGGATAAGATTTGATGACCCAAATCATGAAATTTCAGTAACTTGCAAAGATTCTTTAATTGAGTTTAATGAAATTAGAAAGGAATCTTTGAATTTTAAGGGATAAGAAGAAATAGAGTAGGATAGACAGAAGAGGGAAAGATAAGAGATATACCTTGAAGAAGAGAGTGAGGGTGAGAATACCTCACGAGTGCACCTTGGTGCTGCAACCCACGATGGACTAGAGAAGGGAGCCTAGGAGATGACATCACCCTATCTGGAAGGGAGAAAGGACTAGCCCATGGTTGCCTTGGGAGACCATCCAATAACTAATCTAACCGTATAAACATAAGGGAACAAATAGATTATCTTTCTTTTATTTTTTATTCTCTTTCTCCTTTTTCTTCTCCCTCTTACTTTCTTTGGAATTTACCATTTTTCTTGTACTTTTTTATTATAACAACACAATGTCGACATTAAGCAATAATACACTCTGAAAGAGGAATATTTGCTCCCACGTCGACATCGTGTATCATGTCAACCGAAAAATAATTTCTTATAATGTATTTAATGTTTTGTATTGGTATAGGAATATGTCATGTCAGTGCTTGTTGACATGGACATATGTTGGGAGACATATAAGACATCTCGAGACATATGATACCAGGCCCCCAAGTGATGGTGTTGTCTTAAGCATGGTATCAAATATCTCGAAATATCTTAAATATCTTCTGACATATGTCCATGTCTACCAGGACCGACATGACATATTTCTATACCGACACGAAACATTAAGTACATTATAAAAATTCATTTTTTGTCAACATGATGTACAATGTATGCATGTGTATTTTTAAAATATATTAAAATACAAGTGTACTAAAATAAACTATCATTCCTAATGAATCTATTTGTTTCCTTGTGTATATGTAGTTAGATTAGAATATGCTTCTTAAGTTTCCACGATTTTTACAATATTTCATTTCGATATTTCCGACATTTTCGATATATGTCTTATTTTGGCCTGACCGATATTTCCATCGACACCGACATTTTGAACCTTGCCCATAATCATCTAAATGGTACAACCATATAGGCCATCCAAATGGGCCAACATCATGTTCATCACCTCAAGTAAAACTACTAATTAATCAAATCAATTATATCTCAAAACCTAAACTATCACATACAGGAGGGTAGAAAACAAACAGACACAAAGAAAGTAACACGAGCGGTCCACTCATCCCTACAAACCATCTCTCTGAGCGAATCCTGCAAAAGATCTCGTGCTATAGAGCGCTATCTGAAAGAGTGTTAAAAACATAGGTAAACTATAAAACCCGTGAGAGAACATACATAATGTTCTACAGAGTAAATCGAATATGCACGAGTACAACTCAATACCAAATCAGAATATTCATAACATATAAGAATCAAATAGCTACAATAAAGATTAGACTCTAATAAATGTGACATGAGCAATAAAGCCAAATAGACATAAGTTCATAATTGAAATAGGTGAAGTGTAGCTCATAAGTGCAACGTGCACTGCAATGTTTACTATAAAATACTCTTACATAAATAGGCCTTAGCACCTATCAAATGAGCTGCTTCAGCTAATAGATGTTGAAACAGATGCATGATCATGGAAACTCAATGCAACTCTCAAACCTACCCAACCCATGAAGGGTTCTTAACAAAACACGCCTCGGATCAAACCAACTCAACCCATGTAGAGTCTTCGAACGAAATCTCGTCAAAACACCTTGTATAAAATCCAACAGATTAGCTCACATAGGGACTTTAACAAAACTGAAACCATGTAACCTATGTAGGGTCTAACAAAACAAAAATCTCATATAACCCATAAAGGGTTCTCCAATAAAACAGAAATCCCAAATGGAACTGGTAGACATCTAGTGTCATCTTCACCTATTGATGTGGCCCAATGATTGGGTACCTGAAATGAGTCGTAAGATCGTCATCACCAATTGATGTGACCTAGTGGTTGGGTACCTGAAATAGGTCATAAGACCGTCTTCACCTATTAATGTGATCCAGTGATTGGGTATCTGAAATAAGTAGTAAGATTGTCCTCACCTATTAATGTGACCTGATGGTTAGGTACCTGAAATAGGTCATAAGACCATCTTCACCTATTGATGTGACCTGATGATTAGGTACCTAAAATGAGTCATAAGACCTTCATCTATTAATGTCACCCGGTGATTGGGTCCAAACCAATACCTCAGATACAAAGTGATACTTTAAAATCTATGCATATATAGAATAGTATGTGATTGCATAAAAATGAAAGAGAGATGTACATGTAGTAAAACTCATACGTGAGATCATTTAAAGCTCATGCTAAAAACCAAACGGAAAGTAATAGCTCATACTCACACCAAAACAAAATGCTAGGAAATCATCTTTTAACTCTCCAGACCAAATAATAAAATAAGAGTCTCAAACAAGATATATGAATGCACTGATACTAATATGGAGGTCAATGAATCAATGTAAGTGGAGATAATCAAGTGAGAAACATAATAATAGCATTAATGACTAACTAACATATGAAATTGAATCAGCAATAAGTCTTGGAGCTAATCAAATTTAGGAGAAACTACCAATGAATAATAATGATTTGAATAGAAATCTCAAGTATGGGGAAATCAAGGCAAACTTCAAGCATAAAGAGTAAAAATTAGTTTCCTCTTTAAATTTCGTAAGGGTCTAATCTCATTAAAATCAATCATAGAGAGAAACTTATGATTTCAAATGAATCTATAGTGGTAGAGCAAGGAAATGAGTAGATTTTACATAAAACATGCCCAACTATGAATAGGTCTAGTGATACCCATATAGAATACAAAATTTCTAACAAACAAAGGCTTCTACCATAGCATAATGGAGGAGGTCACTCCATGGAATTATTAAAATCATTAAATATACATAAATCTAGCAAGAAGTGATGACAAATTATAATCTCACCCAAAATAGCCTTAAAAAAAGGAGGGGAGTGCAAAAAGACAGAGGAATAACACAATCAACTTAGGAAATCACTAACCTTCCATGGATTTGTTGTTTAGAATGGAATAAACTCACTCAACTTCAAGGATAAAACAATAAAAATGAAATGGAAACTGATATCTCATCCAAACTAGAGATTACAAATGAATAAATGAATAAAAAGCCAAAGGAATAGCTCATCATGTATGGAAACTCACAAAATCTCATAAAGCTAGCAATCAAATGATGTGAACTTACCAAACTCTAAAGACTTGACAATCGAGTGATAGAGAAACCAAAATACTAATCAAAATGAAGAATAACCATGAAGAAAACAATATGAGAACAAAAGAATAACACATCATGTATGAACACTCACAAAAATCTCATAGATCTTTAAATCAAGTGATTAGAACTTACCAAACTTCATAGGTTTAACAATCAATTGATGGAAATACTAAATCATCAACAAAGTAGAAGAATAACCAAGAATAGTAGGAGAACAAAGGGAGTAACATATCATATATGAACATTCACTATCTTAGTCTTTTTTTTTCTAAGCCCCAAAATCCTCCAACACTTCCTTCCCTTTTATTCTATTCTCTGTAAAATGATGTAAATATAACATTAATAAAGTAGAACTAGAA
>JAOXJP010063457.1:0-15572 GCA_025762735.1 Platanus orientalis | reverse complement strand
GCCCAACAGCAAAAGAGAGAAGAATCGTCGCTCCACCATCATTGTTGTCGCAACACCGCCAGTCACTCCACCACCGTCATCGTTAGATATGCCATCATTGACAACCCACCTCTTTCTCTTTCTCTTGATTTGCTCTCTAATTGAAAACCTTCGTAGAAGGAAACGAAATTAGGGGAAGAAAGAGAGCAATCCGGAACCCCAAATCCCTTGCTCAAGGTGAGATATTGGCAAAGTGCCTCTGGTTTGTCATGTTCTTCACTCTTGGAGATCTATTGCTTTTGATCTGTTTTTTTTTCCCGCATAATTTCTTTGAAAGAGTAATGTGTTCTTCATTTCTTTTTATTTGCTTCAAATTTAGCTAGAAATTGAAAATAATGATGCCATCTTTCTTTTTTATTTTTTAAAATTTTTTATTGAATTTGAAACCCTACTTTTTTTAGGCTTTAAGTTATTATTATTATTATTATCATCATCATTATTTTGGATTGGAAATCATGCCCTGCAATTGTGCTTAAGTAAACAGAGCTAAGTAACTGATGAGTAAAGAACCCGAGCCTGACTAGCCTTCCCCCTATTGAGAACGACCAAGTCTCAGGAGAACACCATTAGGGTCGACACTCGCTCCCGGAATTGGCCAAAAATCCTGAGCCCAAGAATCCCGAATAGAGAAAATCATTCTCAACGTCACCAACACCATCTCGGGCAATGCCTGATAGGGTTATGCCTAGTCGCTAGAACAATGGAGTTATAATGGTGGAGTTACAGCTAGTAAGACAAATCATAATCCAAAAAAATAAGGGAATAATTATGGGGAAAGGATCTCGATCGAATCGAATCCCGAAAATCCCTCCCCCGAATACCGCCAAAGCAAGTGCCACGGGATCATGAACCCTGAACACCGTAACCATTATAAAAGGAGGTCCACATTCAGGAAGAAGGTAAGAACATTTTTTTAGAAAACTCACTCTTTCTAAAGGGTCCCTTGCTGGCTTGATCTTTAGAGAGTATTTTGCTGGTATGACATCGACGATACCTTCATTTCTCCTGTGCAGGTGTCAAGTAGTGATTGGACCACCGTGGGTTAATCTGGTGACTCTCAGCTCAACTAGATCCTGACATCATTAGTTGGCTCTGTTTGTGAAAAATCGCAAGCTAATACGGCTCCCTTGGACTAAGAGCGCATGGTGGAGACCAGATCTATGGATGCTAGGAGAAATAACCCATCCCGAAACACGCCAACAAACAACAATCAGTAGGACTGACTTGTAGGAGAGGCAGGAGGATCTAACCTCAAACAACAAGTCTAGGACCTCATGTGAGGAATGCAAGAGATCACTCAACAGAACTAGTAAATCCTTTACAGAAGAGAGGATGGGATACATAGTGAAGCCCTGGACCTATTTGAAAATCCACGAGAAGAGAGGATGGGATACACAGAAGGTGTCGGGTCCAAAAGACATTCCATAGGTGAACCTAGTGCTCAGAGCCAAGGGGATAACCATAAGCCCCACAATAACTCATGAAGGCAGCTAAGAGAGGTCAAAGATTAGCTAAAAGACCTCATGTGGGTGGTGAAGGGAAAAGGGACTGCCACCATTGAGGACTTGGTCTAAAGGATGGAATTTCCTTTCTCGGTCTGGGTAATAGGCTATCCGCTTTCCAATAAGTTTTAGGCCCCCAAAATGGATATATTCGATGGGACGAAGGACCCACTTGATCACTTGGAGACCTACAAAACCCTTATGCACCTCTAAGACTTACCTGAAGAAATCATGTGCTGAGCTTTCTCGATAATCCTTAAAGGATCAGCCTAGGCCTAGTTTGGGAGGTTAAGGCCAAGAACGATCGATACCTTATAGACCTAAGCAAGCAGTTTGTAAGCCACTTCATCAATGGCCAAAGGTGCCAAAAACCTGTGACTTACCTCTTGAACATCAAGCAAGAGCGGGAAGAGTCGTTGAGAGATTATGTCACCTGGTTCAACAGGGAGGCCTTACAAGTAGATGACACCAACGAAAAAGTAGTGCTCATTGCCCTCATGGGAGGACTACAACACTCAAAGTTTTTGTTATCGCCAAGTTTCCCCTAGGCAGTCTAGAAGAGCTAATGGTTAAGGCACAAAAACACATGAATGCTGAGGATGCGATGAATGCACAGGGGCAAAAAAAAGAGAACTTTGAGTAGAGAAGGGGAAAAGAAAGAGGGTGGAAGGGTCCCCTGGGTTAGACCAGGGGCACAGATGTAAGGACTCGTCGCTTTAACCCGAGCGAAAAGTGAACACACTCACATCTCGATTCCTGAAATACACCACACTCAATACACTACTCGAGGGGGTCCTCATGGAGATTCAGGATGATGGCCAAAAAAATTGAAGTCTCCGCACCTAAAAAGGGTGAGGAAAAATAGTTGTGATTCCACTGAAATCCCGACCATAACACTGATGATCGCTTTAACCTCAAAGAGCAGATAGAAAACTTAATCCAATAGGGTAGGCTATGTTACTTTTTCATGACTAAGCAGATGGGAGGATAGGACCAGGAGCTGCATCACTTGGCCAGTAACAAGACAAACAAGCCCTAATCTTTGGGGGAGATTCGGGTTATTTTTGGTGGGCTCGCCAGTGGGGGAGAATTGGCTTTAGCCAGGAAGGCTTATGCTAGAAAGATCTAGCATCCCGTGGAGAAAAGAGCTTATATGACCACAAGTCTAACCAAGCAGGCCTGAAGGAGGACTCTTTTCAGTTATAGTGCCCTCACGATAGTGCACTCGTCGTTACTATAGTGATTGCATGATATAAGACTCATAGGGTACTGATTGACAATGGAAGTTCTGTCGACATCCTATATTTATTGGCTTTCAAATAGATGGAGATAATAGAGGAGAAACTTCATCCTGTGAGATCTCCGCTCATTGGGTTCACTGGAGATAGGTTGTTCCCTCTAGGATCCATCACTCTGCTCGTAATGGTGGGCCTCAGAAAAAAGTAAGTCACCAAAGAAGTTGATTTCCTTGTGGTAAATTGCCCCTTAGGATATAATGTCATTCTTGGAAGACCATCCCTTAACCAGATGAGGGTTGTCACCTCCATGTATTACCTAATGATGTGGTTCCCCACGGACCATGGGATAGGAGAAGTTAAGGGTAACCCGATGGTTGCCTGTGAATGCTACAATGCTTTACTGGTAGATAGGCGGCAGAAAGAAGCCCTAGTTATCAAGGAAAGGTCATCCAAGTTAGTAGTACACTCTTGAGCGACCGCCAATGGTAACTATTGACCTTGATGACTAGGAAACCAACCAAGGCTAGCCATCGTGATATGAACCCGACCATTATCACTTAGCTATTCAAGAACTTCAACAGCTTGAACAAGAGAGACTGGTTGAACCCACTTCATCACCATGGGCTTGTGAAGCATTTTATGTCAATAAAAGAGCAGAACAAGCACGTGACAAGCTTCGCCTTGTCATGAACTATCAACCTTTAAACCATTTTTTAGCTGATGACAAATTTTCCATCTCCCAAAGGTCATCACTATTTCAACACCTAACAAATGCATTGGTATTTTCCAAGTTTGACCTTAAAGCAGGATTTTGGCAGTTAGGCATAGGTCTAGCTGACAGACCCAAAATAACATTTTTCATCCCAAATCATCATTTTTAGTGGACTGTTATACCCTTTGGACTTAAAAATGCTCCGTCCCATTTTCAGAAGGCTATGGTTAAAATTTTCATCCAATTTTGAATAATGCACTGATATACATTGATGACATACTTTTATTTTTCCCTGATCAACAGGCTCATCTTAGCCTTCTCCAAGAATTCAAAGCTATCCTCGAGAACTGTGACATCATGCTTTCCAAGAAAAAAGATGCTAATGCTGCTCCTAAAGTAGATTTTATTGGCATGCACATCACCAATGGCCAATATTCTCTACAACCCTACATCTCCAAGGCCCTACAAGAATTTTCAGCCAAGCTGATATCTGTCAACAAATTCAACAATTTCTTGGCCTTGTAAACTACATGGCTAACTTTATACCAAAAATTGTCAAATATCGGGGTCCTCTCTCTTAGCTCCTCAAGAAGAATCCTCCTCCGTGGAATCAAACTCATACTGAAGCAGTCTGTAAATTGAAGAAACTTTCAGAGAATCTTCCTCCTTTACAGATTCCAGGAAATGGTCACAGAATCCTACAGATTGATGCGAGTAACAAACAATAGGGAGCAGTTCTTTTCGAAGAACTCCAAGGAATCAGAAAACCCTATGGTTATAAGAGTGGAACATTCACTGAAGCAGAATAGAATTACCATTCCACCTTCCAGGAAATTTTAGCCATCAAACGAGCTATTAAAAAATTCTAGTTTCATCTAATTAGCCATCATTTTATTGTAGAAATGGACATGAGTGCATTTCCCAGGATGCTGCACTTTCAGAAGAAACTATTGTCCCATCCAAAACTCCTCCGGTGGGCACAATGGTTTTCTCGATGGGACTTCTAAGTCAAAAACATCAAAGGAACCAATAATGTTCTTGCTAATTACTTCTCTAGTAAAACTCACCAATCCTTGATGCTTGTCCCACATGTATACCCTCTTGAGCCAGTTCATGACCTACCTTTTGAAGTTAGAACCACAGTCCTAGAATTCCTCCAACAAAAAAGAAGCCAAAATAATTTTTAAAAATACTTAGAAATTTCCATCTTCAATCATGGTAGAATCTTCAAGCACATTCCTCACCCATATTACCCATATCACATCCCTCATTGTGTGTATAACTATTATCATGTACCCCAAGAAACCCTTTATTATCTTTGGTACTTTTTTGAGTTCTATACAGTAACTTTCATTTTTTATGTTCCCAGACTGTATGCCTACCTTAATCAATGTCAAATGAATCCAGCTTTAACACTCCATCAGGCAGGATTGATGAAGTTTCTCAAGTGGTTTCATCCCATTTCCACCTGGCAACAAATGCTGCATACCCATCATTGGAAATATGCCATCATCACACTCAAAAATCCTACAGATATTATCCAAGATGATGAGGAAGAAATGGTATATTATACCCATAACCCCCGAATAGAGATTATATACTGTTATTCATACAATCTTATAGAAGAATATAGTATCTATCCAACAGACTGGGTAATGTTCAAAGACCGTATGTGTACTCTCAATTAGCGGTCAAATACAGAGATTCTAGTCATGATTGACCTTTTGTGGACCCACAACATCCCATCTCAAAACGCTTGTTTTATAGTTTCTTGGCGTTCTTTAACCATACCAGATTCCTCGGAGACAGTTCAACTGAGTCATCACCTTTTGTCGGACATTGGGATAACCTTGCTGGCTCTGATAGTGACTAAAGGAGACACGTCATCCTCTTCATGTGAAGTTCATATGCCTTCACATGGCTTTTAGCTGATCGCATGTGAATTCATCCAGCGTGGCATTCTATGTGTAATAAATCAGTTTGTTATTTGGTTTAAAGTCCGGCCTTGGTTAAGTCTATAAAAGGCCAGTCTGTGTGCTTGGTTAGGCAGACGGGGGAGTGTCCCGATCGCCTAGGTCTTTTACTTCCTGCCCTCTTTGTTTCTAGCTCTTATAGTTTTGTTAATATCCATCCTTTTGTGTAGTTTTCTTCCATCCATCTGTGTGGTTTTCTTCCAAGTTTCTTTCTTAAAACTCTTCAAAGGTACTGACTTAGGAACCCCAATGATCATTTCCTTGCTGGGTATAAACATCTCCTGTGAAAGCCACTGAGGAGTGAAAGGCTGTGTTGGAGACATCAGTGATGAAGGAGGTAAATTTTATCACCAATAAAAAATGAAAGAAAATAGGTGAAAGTAATTAGTATATTTACTAGAAAGCAGAATAAAAGGCAAGGCACTTTTTTTAATCAATTCATGGAATTACCCCGACCCTCCTTGTCTACGACTTCCTCTTTCTCATCCACCTCTTCTTTCAGATCTATTTCTTCATCTAAGTTAGAGTATTTGTATAAGATAAAATATCTTCCCGACAAAGCTAGAGTTCCTCCCACTGAATTCCCTATTGTAAATTCTTATTCTATTTATGTTAAACCTTCATTTAATATAAAAAATCCATCAAAAAGCTCATAGGTAGGACCACACCTTCCCTGGTCAAAGAATATATTCAAGCCTCCAAGTTCAACCAAAATCAGGTTCCTGCTGATAAAGTAGAACATTTCTTTCCCATTGAACTCCCTCGAGAGTATTTACAGCCATGGTTGTCTCAGGGATACACTCACATCCATTTTGGAGTTATCAAGATCGCTCTTACTTTCCATGGTAGAAAGGGACTACCAGTTGTTTCACATTTAGGGCTTTTGGATACACGATTCACCCAATACCAACATGCTGTCATCGGCAACATCCAGACAACTTTGAATGCTGGTACAGTATTCATTACACTATATCCAAACTTCAACCTTCCCCTAAATGATCCCCATGCATTTAATGCACTGGCCGCCCAGGTTCAGATTAATGGCGCCCCATAGGTAGCCACCTCATATGCAGCCACCGTTCATTACCAGGTTGCATATAGAATTCAAAATCATTCATTTAATATTCTGATCCAGAATTCTCAAAGACTAAAGAAGCGTTGTTTGTCAAAGTTGATACTAACAAGGTACCTCACGGTACCTATGTGCCACGTCAGCTTTCCACTGATTAGTTACAACTTCTCCTTCCAGATAAGTGGATCACAAATTATGAAAATATCCACACCAAAACTGAAACAGTTCAATCTACAGTTTCCTTTTTCGTGCGAAGAAATGATGGTTCAGTTGAAACTTGGTTCATTCTAGAAACGAACCAGATTGAGGCTTCATCATCCTCGTTTCCAACAATGGACCAGTTTCAACCTGTCAATCCCATGGAAGTTCAGATGCTCCAACAGCTTCAGAAAAGAAGCATCAGGCTGTTGACTGCACATGTGATGAGTGCGAAGCATATTCTATGGAGATAGAGTTAGAACTTGAGGCAGAACACAAACTCTGTCCAAAAAGCGTCAAGGCAAAAAATCTCAACAACAACTTCTTCAAGAAAGATATGAATCAGGTGACCCAGAAGTTGACCTCCTCGAAGACACATCAGGAAAATTTGATTACTATGTTTTTTATCTAAAGAAAAGGCAGTACCCTGATGTATTGCCTCCTGATGATTAGGGAGAAAAATCACCCTCTCTAAAGCCAAAACCTCCACCACCAACTCTCCAACCCTATTACCAGAAGGCTCTTTCCCTCTTAAAGAAGCCTCATCCTCACCATTGTAAAACACCATCTGTTCCACCTACCTCAACAATAGTAGAATGTTTCATGTTCCAACCAGGCTCATCCCAATACTAAGAGATGTTCCCTCCTTCGAAAGATTTTGAGCACCCTCAGCAACGAGTCAGACACCAATGAAAAATCAAGACTCCTTCAATTAAAAATGCTGATGGAACAAGTAGGAATGTCTCTCCTGCTGAAGCAACATTAAATTGGCGAGCAGAAAATGGTGTAGCTCAGAACTAAACAATGAAGAAAATTCTAAAAGGACAAGAAGAGATGTCCCACAAGGTTGACAGAAGGCTAGCTACAATTGAAGATCTCATTGTAGAAGTCAGACAGAGAATTAAAAAGCTTGAAGAAGAACTGTACATCATTGCCACCACTGTTAAAGAATTTTTTGTGGCATCTCAACAGATTGTAGAAAAAGAATCAGAAAGGTGACACCTTCAAAATCAATTAAGATCTCTAGAAGGTTCATCGTCAACACCAATAGCAACACCGATTTCATCACCAATAGCCTCTTCATCTTTTTATATGAGACCCCCACTAGAAACATCTTTTGTAAGCCCTAGGAATACCTTGTAACCCATTTACGTAGCTCCACCTATCCAGTCCATATTATCAAACCTTTCCATGAACCTGCAACCTTTACCTACACCTGAATATAAACCCCAGAGAGCCGAGCAACCTTAAACCAACACCTGTATGACATGTTTCCAAAGTCATACCACCATGTTATCAAACCTCGATACACAACCACACCTAATCCGACCCCTGAACCAGAACCGTCTAAACCTAAACCAAAACCTAACCCAGTGGTTGACCCACTAGATCCCACTATAGGCGCATCATCTAAATTGGACATGTTCCCTATAGACCTTACAGACTAACCAAATCCCATTTCATCCCTTTTAAAAAACCTTACCATTTCACCCCCACTACTGGAATTAAATGCTGTTTGTGATTCAAATTCTTCAGAGTCAGATCTTTCCCTTGACTTGTTATTGCATGAACCAATGCAAGAAGAACCAAGAGTGGAAGATCCTCTAGAACCACCTCCATAGATACACACCACCCAACCACGATGAGTTTTTCAGGATACCATAGCTCTTAAAACCCTCTTCTCCATTGATGATGTCCCTCCATCCAAATGGAAAGACTAGTTTCTCTAGATGATTGCTTAGATTGATGCAGAAATGCAACTCCCATAAACACAACTCTGCTAAACCTCACGTCTAAACTAAGTGGTAGACTCCGAGAATGGTGGATTAACCTTGGAGAATACCGTCAACTCCAAGTCCTCCAAGATCCCACAATAAAGTTTTATGCTTATTTTTCATACAGAATTTGTAGGAGCCGTTACACACCAAACTACTACTGCCAGAGAAGAATATCTCAATATGAGATGTTGTTCCTACAAAGGAAAGGACTTAGGAAACCATTACAATAGTATGTCCAAACGATTCTATCTCTTTGGTGGTATGGATGATCCTAACCTAAAGCAAGCATTTTTAAACTCTCTCCCAGAACCCCTTGGCAACGAAGCCCTTAAGCTTCTCAAAACAAAAGGCATGAGTTTCCTAAGCTCATCCCTTGGAGAAATTTATCAAACGGCTCTAATGGCCCTAGAAAAGTTGTGCAATCAAAAGAAATTCCTAAGCACAATTGAGGAAATTGGTAAGAAATTTGGCAATGCATGTGACAGGCCTGTGTTATGCATCAAATGCAAAGACAAGCAACCTTGCTTCCGGAAGAAAAAGAAGAAAAAAATATAAAGAGGCTTCCTTTCGAGATTTCAATCCTAAGAAAAAAAAGAAATGGAAGTTTTTATCAAAGAAAAAATTCAAAGGAAAAACTAGCACCAGATGTTTCATCTGTGGACAAAAAAGTTACTATGCAAAAGCCTGTTCAAGGAAGAAGAAGAAAGAGCAGTTCTTCCAATAGTTAGCTCAACATGCAGAGTTATCAGAATTCTTTGATGTGGAATTAGTATATTCCCTTTCAGATGAGAACACCTCAATCCTTGTTTGCTATACAGCTCACTGATAGTGAGAAGGATTCCTCTAGCTCCAGCTCAGATGATGAGTAGTATGTAACTCTTGGAATTAACAAAATTTTTGCCACAACTAGCCTCTCTTTCCTGTCCCAACCTGTCCCAATAGCACCAGTCTCCATTTGTCTCTCCAAATTTGACAAACCATTCACTGCTATTGCTTTCTTTGACACTAGTGCCGCAACCTTCATTATAAGTCCCAAACTCATTCCTCATTCTCATTGGAAATCTTGTTCTCAACAGTTCCGAGCGGCCAATAGCGCTCATTTTGAAATAGATAGAATTAGCAAGCCCATTTTTATTCAACTCTTTCCAATCCTTACCATCCAACATCAAGTTTTTGGATCCTCTCTTTTAGGAAAAGATATCATCATCGGTTTTGACATCCTCCATAAGATACCTCACCTCTGCTAGACAACAGAAGGATTAAGATTTAAAGACTTTTTCATATCTTGGTCTTCTCTTCCAAACTTGTACATTCATCACCTTGACCTGGACCCATTTTCTCACATTACTTGAGAACTAATCTCTTTTCATTATGTAGATTCTCACAGTGAATTTCTCTCTAAACATCCCAATCCTCTTTGGCAGAACCCATAGTTCTTTGTCCACCTTCCTTTCAAACTCAATGAGGATATTACCCAACTAAGGCTAGCCATTGTGGTATGAACTCGACCCGTTATGTCTTAGCTGTTCAAGAACTTCAATAGCTTGAACAAGAGAGATTGATCGAACCCACTTCATCACCGTGGGCTTGTGAAGCATTTTTTGTCAATAAAAGAGTAGAACAAGCACGTGACATGCTCTGCCTTGTCATCAACTATTAGCCTTTAAACCATTTTTTAGCTGATGACAAATTTCCCATCCCCCAAAGGTCATCATTGTTTCAACACCTGACAAATGCACTGGTATTTTTCAAGTTTGACCTTAAAGCAGGATTTTGGCAGCTAGGCATAGATCCAGCTGACAGACCCAAAACGACATTTTCTATCCCAAATCATCATTTTCAATGGATTGTTATGCCCTTTGGGCTTAAAAATGCTCCGTCCCATTTTTAGAAGGCTATAATCAAAAATTTTTCAGCCAATTTTGAATAATGCACTGATATACATTGATGACATTCTTCTGTTTTTCTCTGATCAATAGGCTCATCTTAGCCTTCTCTAAGAATTCAAAGCTATCATCAAGAAGTATGGCATCATGCTTTCCATGAAAAAGATGCTAATTGCTGCTCCTGAAGTAGATTTTCTTGGCATGCACATCATTAATGGTTAATATTCTTTGCAACCCCACATCTCCAATGCCCTACAAAAATTTTCAACCAAGCTGACATCTGTCAAACAAATTCAACAATTTCTTGGCTTTGTAAACTATATGGTTGACTTTATACCAAAAATTGTTAAATATTGGGGTCCTCTCTCTCAACTCCTTAAGAAGAATTCTCCTCCGTGGAATCAAACTCACACTGAAGCAATTTGTAAATTAAAGAAACTTTTAGAGAATCTTCCTCCTTTATAGATTCTAGGAAATGGTCACAGAATCCTATAGACTAATGCGAGTAACAAACAATGGGGAGCAGTTTTTTTCGAAGAACTCCAAGGAATCAGAAAACCCTGCGGTTATAAGAGTGGAACATTCACTGAAGCAGAACAGAATTACCATTCCACCTTCCAGGAAATTTTGGTCATCAAACGAGGTACTGAAAAATTCCAGTTTCATCTAATTGGCCATCATTTTACTGTAGAAATGGACATGAATACATTTCCCAAGATGCTACACTTTCAGAAGAAACTATTGCCCCATCCACAACTCCTCTAGTGGGCACAATGGTTTTTCCGATAGGACTTCTAAGTGAAAAACATCAAATGAACCAATAATGTTCTCGCTGATTACTTCTCTTGTAAAACTCACCAATCCTTGATGCCTATCCCACATGTATACCCTCTTGAGCCAGTTTATGACTGACCTTTTGAAGTTAGAGCCACAGTCCTAAAATTCCTTCAACAAAAAAGAAGCCAAAATAATTTTTAAAAATACTTAGAAATTTTTATCTTCAATCATGTCGAATCTTCAAGCACATTTCTCACCCAGATTACCCATATCTCATCCCTCATTGTGTGCGTAACTATTATCATGTATCCTAAGAAACCCTTTGTTATCTTTGGTACCTTTTTAAGTCCTATATAGTAGCTTTCATTTTTATGTTCCCAGACTGTATGCCTACATTAATCAATGTCAGATGAATCTAGCTCTAACACTCCATCAGGTAGGATTGATGAAGTTTCTTAAGTGGTTCCATCCCATTTCCACCTGGCAACAGATGCTGCATACCCATCATCGAAAATATGCATTCGTCACATTCAAAAATCCTACAGATATTATCCAAGACGATGAGGAAGAAATGGTATATTATACCCATGATCCCTGAACAGAGATTATATACTGGTATTCATATAATCTTACAGAAGAATATAATATCCATCCAACAGACTGGGTAATGTTCAAAGACCGTATGTGTACTCTTAATCAGTGGTCATATGTAGAGATTGCAGTTATGATTGTAGCAGATCCTTTTACGGACCCACAACATCCCATCTCAGAACGCTTGTTTGATAGTCTCTTGACGTTCTTTGACCGTATCTGATTCCTCGGAGACAACTCAGCTGAGTCATCACCTTTTGTTGGACATTAGGATGACTCCGTCGACTCTGACAGTGACTAAAGGAGATACATCATCCTCTTCACGTGAAGTTCATATGCCTTCACATGGCTTTCAACTGATCGCATGTGAATTCATCCAGTGTGGCATCCTATGTGTAATAAATCAGTTTGTTCTTTGGTTTAAAGTCTGGCCTTGGTTAAGTCTATAAAAGGCCAGTCTGTGTGCTTGGTTAGGCAGACGGGGGAGTGTCCCAATCATCTAAGTCTTTTACTTCCTGCCCTCTTTGTTTCTAGCTCTCATAGTTTTGTTTATATCCATCCTTCTGTGTAGTTTTCTTCCATCCATCTGCGTGGTTTTCTTCCAAGTTTCTTTCTTAATGTTAAATGGTATCAGAGCCATGATTGGCTAAACCTTCATTGTCTTGCCTAGAGTTCTAGTTCTCTGGTAATCATATTAGTCACTTTCACCTTATAGAGTACTGTTTCTGATCTTTTTAGACCAGTATACTCTGTTCCTGTCATGACCAATATGCTCTGTGGATGCTGCATAGTCGGATCTCCCACATAAGAAAACGTGACTGTAACCTGAAGTATGCTCTGTAGTTGCCGCTTTGGTGGATCTTCTACATTAGAAAAGGGAAACAAAGGAACAACAGAAAACCAAGCTAGACTTAGAAACTTGAGAGTTAACTAGCTCAGACCAGCCGCTGGCCTACTATAGCAACAACAGAGACTCTAGTCCTCTAACTAGGTATCCCTCTTGAGGGGACAACGTTATGACAAAGAACCTCATCTGTTGGGAAACTCTTCAAAGGTACCGACTTAGGAACCTTTGTATGGATCCATGACGACATGCCCAAGATAGATCCCGAGATCATGGTACAAAGGCTAAGCATTGTGCCATCCACAAAACTAGTGCGACAAAAAAAGAAAGAAGTGTTTTTCCCCTGACCACAATTTGGCCATCGCCGAGGAAGTAGATAAGCTTCAGTAGGCTAGATTCATCTAAGAGGTGCAGTACCTTGAGTGGTTATCAATGTGGTACTCATCAAGAAGGTAAGTAGGAAATGGAGGATGTGCGTGAACTTCACCGACTTGAAAAAGGCAGGCCCTAAGGATAGTTTTCCTTTATCATGGATCGACACCCTAGTTGACACGACCTTTAGGAATTAGTTACTCATATTTATAGATGCCTTTTCAAGGTACAATCAAATCAGAATGTACTAACCCGACCAAGAGAAAACATCCTTCATCACTTACCAATGATTATACTATTATCAAGTAATGCCATTTGGGTTGAAGAATGCAGGGGACACATACCAAAGACTGGTAAATACAATGTTCAAGGGGTAGATCGAGAAGAATATAGAGGTATATGTCGATGATATGCTTGTGAAAAGCTCAAAGGCCGGCGAGCACTTTAGAGATCTTAAGGAAACCTTTGAAGTCCTAAGGAAGCATCGCATGAAGCTAAATCCAACAACATGCATCTTCGAGGTTTCAGCTGAGAAGTTTCTAGGATTCATGGTTTCTCAAAGGGGGATTAAAGCTAATCTAAAGAAGGTGAAGGCTATCCTAGACATGGAATCCCTGCGCAACACAAAGCAGGTTCAAAGGCTAGCCAAGAAAATAGTGGCACTTAACCAGTTTATCTCTAACATGACTGATAGGTGCCTCCCGTTCTTCTGCCTACTCAAGAAAGCGTTCAAATAGACTGAGGAGTTTGAGGTGGCATTCTAAAAGCTTAAGGAGCATCTTACGAGTTTACCTCTGCTATGTAGGACAAAACCCGAGGAACCATTACTCTTGTATGTGGCGATCTCAGATTTGACAGTGAGCTTCGTGCTGAAAAAAGAGGAAGAAGGGATGCAAAATCCCATATATTACGTTAGTCGGGCAATGAATGGAGTAGAGAAGAACTACCCGAAGGTTGATAAAGTGGCATTGGCCATAGTACCATAGCCTAAAAATTACGACTCTACTTTCAAGCCCATGCCATCACTATCCTGACAGAACAACTGTTAAGATCCTCCTTGAGTAGTCAGATACTTTTAGATGGCTCATCAAGTGGTTAGTGGAGCTTATGGAATTTGAAATTGATTACAAACCAAGAAGGGCCATGAAATGCCAGGCCGTGGTAGACTTCGTGGCGTAATTAATCCCTACAATTGTGGAGGAGGCATCTAATAAGGGTCCCATGTCCTCGAGATAAAACAAATGGGTACTTAATGTGGATGGATTATCCACAAACCAAGCCAGTGGGTCTGAGATTATCCTTACGAATTCGAATGGAGCCAAACTGGAATACGCCATCAGGTTTGGCTTCAAAGCAATGAACAATGAAGCCGAGTATGAAGCGCTAGTGAATGGGTTAAGGATAACCCGAGAGCTTGGGGCCTAGTGGGTAGCCATGAAGAGCGATTCCTGATTAGTAGTAAAGTAAATATTTGGTGAGTTTGAGGCTAAGGACGGACGAATCATAGAATACTTGAGAATGGTCAGGGCATTGGCCACCAATTTCAAAGCGTTAGTGATTGAGCATGTACCCCGGGAACATAACACTCAATAAGATAGGTTGGCACGCTTGGCCTTGGTCCTCGATGATGATGGGACAACAATGATCGAGCATCTAATGGAACCGAGCATATAGGGCATAAATGTAGGAAGGGTTGGCATAGTCAAAGGAGGAGTGTCTTGGATGACCCTGATCGTGAACTTTCTCAGGAAAGGAATGCTTCCCAATGACAGCTCAAAAGCCAAGATGCTTAAGCTATGGGTTGGTCGATACACCCTACTTAATGGGACACTTTACAAAAGGAGCTTCATCCTGTCATACCTCAAATGCCTAGCCCCTCTCGAGTTGGAATATGTAGTAAGAGAAGTTCATGAGGGAATCTATGGTAACCACTCCAGAGGAAGATCCTTGATGCAGTGGCTCGTTCGAGTCGTGTATTACTAGCCAACGACATGGGTTGATACTGCCAAATTTGTGCAAAAATGTGACCGTTGTCAAAGGTTTGTTAACAGGCTTAAGCAACCACTAGAGGAGCTAAACCCCATTTCGAGATCATGGCCATTCACGCAGTGGAGAATTGATATAGTCGGGCCCTTCCCCAGAGGAAAGGAACAAGTCAGATTCATCATTGGGGCGATAGACTATACCAAGTGGGTAGAAGCCAAGCTTGTGGCCAAGATATCCTAGAAAAGTGTTTGCACTTTTGTTTGGAAATCCCTAATCTGCAAGTTTGGTGTCTCGGAAGTCTTGGTCTTAGAAAATGAAAGACAATTCAATAATCTCAGATTTAGGAAATTTTGCTCGAGTCTTGAGATCAAAAACCACTTCTCATTAGGGGTGGGCATGGGTCGGGCCGGCCGGAGCCCGACCCCCAAATTGGCCCGAAAAAGCTTGGCCCAAGCTAGGCCCGGTGAGGGCCCGAGGCTGGCCCGAGGCCTGCACTTTTATTGAGGGTCGGGCTTGGGCTTACCTCAGCCCGGCCCGAGGCCCGCACTTTTACATATATAATATATATTTATTATATATAATATACTAATTATTTTAAAATTAT
>JAOXJP010063446.1:0-15573 GCA_025762735.1 Platanus orientalis | reverse complement strand
TTGTATCCTCCTCTTCTCTTTTTCTTTTCCCCCCCCCCCCTCAATACATATTCCCTATTAATTAGCTAAAAAAAAAACATATGGAATGAAAACATTTCCATGTCATAAGCTTTGAAATCCATGATTTCTAAGAACCTAAGAGCAATCAAAACATGTGCATATCCTGTATAATCACTTACAATGGCTATTTCTTCTTAGATCTACAAACTCTTCTTGTAAAATCTCATTTCCCTTGAGCTTCCTCTTCAAGGAATCTTCCCACAATTCTTTCTCTACAATATTTGTGGTCTAGAACATCAAGCATAGTAAGATCTTATGAAAAACTAGAAGAAAACTTCAAAACTAAGCCAAATCTTGCATGGTGTGGGTTTTCATGACTTACATTTGCCAAATTGGTTATTACCCTTTCTTCCTATTCTCTTCTCATTTCCTTATCTTTGCTTTTATCTTATGTTTTTAGGTCTAAATAAGGTAACTCAAGTGTTTTAACTCGTCACATATGGATCCCACTTGAACTAGAAGCACAATCACATGCTAACCAATAAAATTTTTCAAAATTCAGATTTTTGGGGGCATTAACCGATCATGGATTTTTCATGATTGATCATGACTCCTTGATCGATCATGGAATCCCCCATTATCAATCAAGCAATACCTGAATTACAGCTTGTAGGTGTTCGGCAATCCATGATCAATCATGGATCTCCCAAGCTCAATCAGACAGAGTCTAGTTTCCCAGACTGTAAGTACTAGGCAGGCAGTCTATGAAAGATCATGCCCCTTTTAAGATCGAGCATGGATCTTCCCATGCTCGATCAAACAGAGTCTGATTTTCTAACTATGTTCTGGGATTTCTTGATCGATCATGACTGGAAATTTCAGCTTTTTGAGTGTTTTCTCACTCCATGTTAAACCTCTGGACTCCATTCACTTTCCTTTTTTTCTATTTCCATTCTCATAACATAGTTAGGTCCCAAGAGAACTTAAATTAGTTTCTTACTTATGTTCACATGGAGCATCATAATGAACAACTAATGTTAATTTTATACTTCTACATTACCAAAAGTAGATGCAAGGTGCTACAATGAATATCCTCAAAACCTACAAGAAACAAACCACAAAGAACTCCACGAAGAAAATCCACCCCACCCCCATATGGACCAAGAACTCCACAGACAACAAAAGTACATGTCTATTATGTGTAAACTGTTTTCTATGACCTTGCTATACATACACACATAAATAAATTTTATACATACACACATATATATAGATAGATAGATATATAGATAAGGCCATTACCCAATGTTGGTCCTGTAATTATAGGGTGCTGGGAGGGGTGGACGGGAAACAGACCCAACCTTTAGCTTTTTGCACAAAGTGGCTACTCATCAGATATACATAGTCACACATACATACATAGTGATTGATTATTTCAATGATGAATTTATCAAAATAACAAACATTTCATCTCCAAAATATGTAATAATTACCCATATCGTCTTTTCTTTTCTTTTTTAGAGAAATACAGAACTTCTGAATAAAAATATATGAACATACATTTATAAAGAAATAAAAAGTTTTGCCCAATCCAAAGATTGGCCTTAGGTGTTCAACATTTATTTTACAAAAGTCTAAACTCTAAACAATAGACTCTAAGGTGCTAGATTGAGAAAATTAGGTTTTCCCAATAATTCCAATGGTTCACCTTATTAATCTGGAAATATACCAGTACAGTCCAAGTCTATGCATCCAGTCCTTTCACATATATGTTTGAGGTTGAGTCACCATACATCTAGATTAACATGAGAAAATTCCCCCTAAAAAAGGAAAATATTTGGAACACTCAACATCGTGATTCTCCCCAATATATACAAATTTGATTTTAAACAATACATATGGAATTGTTGACATTACTGAACTTGTGAATGATCCACAAAAAAACATAGGAGAACAAGGAATTTTTGTTAATTTTTAGGGAATTTTGGTCTAAGAGTAGAAACTTCCCTCATTTTAGCCAATATTTTGCAAATTTAGATGCCTCACTGTTGATGACGACATCTTGCCATGTGGCACACTAGGAGTGTACCCAGCGTTGGAGGAGGGTTCTTGTGAGTCTATACATGGACTAGGATGCATTTGAAGTGCACT
Source organism: Platanus orientalis (assembly GCA_025762735.1). Classification (NCBI taxonomy): domain Eukaryota; kingdom Viridiplantae; phylum Streptophyta; class Magnoliopsida; order Proteales; family Platanaceae; genus Platanus; species Platanus orientalis. The sequence continues at coordinate 13,422 of JAOXJP010063446.1, read as the reverse complement.
GCTTTGATCCAGGACTGATTTAGATGAGTTCTGTGTTTTTCTATTTTGGAGGTATGTAGGGCCACATGTGTGAGCTTTCATTGGAGGGCATGTAGAGACATTTATTTCTATGTTTTTTGTTTTTTAAGGGTTTTATATCATTTTATTTCAGTTTATACATTTTTTTTTTTTAGTAGAATTAGGGACATGCTGGGTATTTAAGTTTTTTATATGGGATGTAATGAGCATGTGCCCAAATAAGCATTTTTTTGGCTTGGTCGACCACATGGGAAGGGAGACGATTTTTCCTCTCTTTTATTTTTGGTTTCTAAATTTTGTAATCAAGGGTTCTAAACCCTATTTTTGAATTTATAAATAGAGAGGGGGGGGCCTTATTTGTACCACCCAACTTTTGATTAAAATTTTTGAAGCAAAATTTGTTCCTTCTTCTCCATTCGGAGGAAGCTCTTCCTCTTCAAGGTTTACCTAACTTGAACCTAGGTTGATGATTTCCTAAGGAAGGATTGGTGATTTTCCTTCAAGGTATTAATCCTTTCATCATCTCTATCATGTCTCCATCATCTTCTTCTTCTTCCCAATCCTATTTTTCTGGGTTTTTTTAAAGTGCTTGCTGCCCACAGTCCCAAACCATCTCCATAGACCTTCATCTTCATTCATACACATCCATAGCCCATAATCTTCACAACCATCACTCCTCACATACTCCTACACCATCCAGCCAGGCTGGGATTGTGTTCCTATTCAAGTTTTTAAAGAAAATTTGTGGTTATACAAGGTTTCTATAGAGAACTCAAGGAATTCATGTGGTTGTTGATTTGCTTGGGGATTGTGATGTCTATTATCAAGTTTATACATCAAACTTTCTGCTGTGGAGATATTTGAAGTTCAAGTGTTTGTAAAAAATCCTAAAAAAAGGCTACTTAAATAATTGAGCTCTACTTTGAGGGCTGATTAAAGGCTTGAGTTGGGAAGGTGTCTGCAAGGCTATTACTACTCTTTGACTGAAGAAAGGTCCTCTCTAAACCTCTATAGTCTATACATTAGTTGGAAGCTGCTGCCCAGGTATTCTTATTACCACATAAGTCTTTTGGTTGCTTCATTGTCACCCACACAGTTACTTTTTAGTAGCTGATAGCTCTTATATCAGTCCCATAAGTGCTTGCCTTAATCTCCTTCCTAACCTTTTGCTTGCATAAACCTTTGCCCCATATTAGTACCATCATACATCACTTTTATGCTTGCTTCCAAGCCATTATATAATCATTTCATTGCCTCTTTTCAAGCCCTTTTGTTGGTTTATCTTCATTGATTTGTTTAGCTATCTCTAGTATGAATGGAAAGTGATAACATGAGCATCTAAGTACACTTTATTATCGGATTTTTATATGTTCTTGCTAATTTTATGAGTGAGTTTTATTCCTAGTTTCCTTTAACTTTGTTAATGCACCTGACTAGAACAGGAATCTAGTTTATTGTTGGACTTGCTACTATATTTACTTGTGGATCTCTTTGCACTACATTTTCTCATGCATGCTAAATCAGCTATATTCCCAAAACATCGATATTTGCTATGTATCTAGACGAATATAGCTAACATTTCACCAAAATCTCTGGGAATTCTTTTAAGAGACGTTCTGAAACCCCTTTCAATACAAAGTTTCAAAGGGGAAGAAATTGCAAGGATACAACTAGGAGTCGTTGTAGAAGTACGACCGAAGAGGAAAGGACCCTATCTTCTAAGCCCAACTTGTATGGTCAGTTTACTTTAAGGAAGGGAAGCCAATGGAATGGGCGTTTCATGCAAAGGGAGAGTAGGATTTCTGTCAGCATGTGGGGGTTGGTTTGGTTTAAGTGGCTTGGTGTGAAGGTTGTGGAGGATGATTGATAGGAGGGAGTTTGTGTTGGGTTATGGTAGAAGTGTTTTGCTTTTTGTTTCTGCTTTCTTTTGGAGCTTTTTTTTTTTTTTGCTATTCTAGCCTTTAGTGGTTCACGGATCTTCTCAAGCCTCTTTGAAAGGGTTGTATTTTCCTTTCTTCTCAATACAAATTTACCTATAAAATAAACGAAAATGAAAAGTTTTGGCAAAGTATATTCCATGCAAAAGATAGACTAGCACCACCGAAACGACAAGACAAATCACATATCTAGACTCTAGAGAACACAGCAACAAGAAAGCTCTTCAAAAATGCCTACCAAGATATGAGACTAGTTTTCACCCACTAACAAACAAAACAGGTTGTGCTTTTAACATATAAAATGTACAAAACATTAAACGTTGCCTACTAAAAAGATTTGTTCATTATCTTCATTCGTACTCTAAAAAGAGAAATTACATGGCTTTTACAGACAAAAAAAAAGTAAAAACCAACCATAGGAATTTAATTTATTGATAAAGGGTAAATTTTTAAGTATCTGACAGCCTTATTCTTGGGTATGAAGACACTTACATGGCCATTACAAATGACCCTACAAGCAAGTTATGGGCCTAGGCCTGACTATGGGCTTTGCCATAGTCAACTAGTCATGGGGCTGTATCTTGGAATTCAATTGTAAATCTTGCAGGAAGCCTCTTGTCATCAACAACAATTAGATTCGTGAATCTTATGCTAGCTTTCTAAGGATTTCTTTTTCTATAAATAAGCTGTTTAAAAGTATTCAACAGAAGACCTTCGATTAACTAAAGAAAAATTTCTGTTAAGCAATCAGATCCTCTGGGAACTGCTGGGTGTTTTAAAAAGAACTGAGAAAGAAGGAAAATCCTTGCAAAAAGCTTCACCTCACTTTCCACATAAGAAACCTAGGTAGTGATGGTTATCAAAGTTTTAATCTCTGAAATCTGGTGCCATTCTACTAGTCGTAAAGCAGGCTTCACCAATTTCACATCGCAAAACAAAGAAAATCGGTAAACCAACATTTTGCCATAGCTAAGAGCAAAGCAATGTATCGCAGGACATAAAACGATAGAGAAAGTTACTATCATTCTGAAATTTTAGTTTGAAGCAATGGCATATACAACTTTTAACAACTCAGATAGCATAGCAATTTTAAAAGTATATCAGTGTTGCACTTTAAGCCAAAAAAAAAGAGGCATATCTGCATCTTCACATTTGTAATATGATTAAGAGATGCCCAACAAAGATCAGTTACACACCACATGTTATTGATTCCAAAACCATTACAATATAAAGGAATTAAACACTAGAAGCAGAAAATGCCTACCAGATTCAATTGTAGATGACGGCATCATCAAAGATAAATCTGCCAAAGTTTGCAGGGCATCTAAGGCAGAGATTTCATCTACAAAAAAAGAAAAGGTGAGTTGTAAAAAATGGGTAACTACTATAAATAGTCACTGTATTTACAAAAAAAAAAAAAAGGACAAGAAAGACCTTAATGTCAGTGCCCAACAAAAACGCTATTAAAAACTTTTCCATCAAGGCAAACTAGCATCAAGCATCACTTTTCATACCATTAGATGCCCTGAATTTCTTATCATTGACCATTTAAATATAAAAAATAAAAAAACAATTTACTCTGGCCCTTATAAATGGTTTGCACAGGAAAAGCTACCACCTTTTCCTCCAATGTTCATATATGCATAATATTTCAAGGACAACTTTATGCCAGTGTAACAATTGGAGAAGAATGGCAAACTCCTGGGAAGACAAGTGAACAAGGTAGCTTTGAAGTCATCATAATTGCATTGCAAAGTATCCTACAGAAAAAGGTTGACTTGAAGGCCTTGTTTTCTTCACAGGAGTGGTATGACTATAAGGAGAGTAACAGTGTAGCAAAGAGGAAAGCCAAAGAGATAGTGAATAGTAATGATTTCTGGGATAAGTGTTGTATGGTGGTGAACATCTTAAGAGCCGGTTGTAAAGCTCCTCAGGATAGTAGAGATGAGGACAAGAAGCCAACAATAAGATACATTTATGGGTCCATCCGCTTGATAAAAAAAGCAATAAAAGCAGTTGTTCTTAATAGAAATGATGATCTCATCAAGATCGTTGATGAGAGATGGATGAAGATGCTTCTCCACCCACTTCATATGGTTGGTAAGTTACTTTATTTTGTTAAAGTTATATTTATTTGATTATTTCTCAAGCAATGCCAATGGTTTGGTTAAAGTTGGGTATTGAAATGTATTTCTTAAAATTTCAGCAAACTATCTTAACCGCAAATACCGATATGATCATCAGCTTGACATACAGCCAGATTTATTGAATGTTGTACATGCTGTCATAGAGAAGGTTGAGCCCAATCCCGCAAAATAGGTGATGGCTCTTCGGGAGGTAACAGCAATTACAAACTAAATATTTTTTCCTACCACAATATAATACAGATTACTGACTTTTGGACCTTCTAATTTCAATTAAAGTACTTCAGAGATGTAGTGGGGTCCTTCAAACGGTCAACTATTGTTGTAGGACGAGATAGAACACCTCCAGGTAATTTTATGTTGTTTTTATAGAAATTTAATAAGAGTTGCAACCAACAATTACTTATGTATGTGCATAAGTAATGGTGGTGGGGATGGCATGACATAGGAACTATATTGTGGCAGTGAGACAAGTTAGAGACCACTTAGCGCATTCAGCCATTCACAGTAGAGGAGAGATATGACTACACCATTCAAGATACAAATCATGGTGCAAGTCCTCCAATGCCTAAAATTTATCAGCGAAAGGGGAGTCAGGAGAGGAGGCGGTGAGACTAGTTCCCTAGAAACCACTAGCACTCTTGACATTTTAATAGGGTCATTCGATGGCATGAACATCAATAGAGATTCCTATAGACAATAGCATGGTGGGTACCCTCAACCTCATGGTACTGCACAAAGCTAGTCACCGGCATCGTAGAGTGATTATAACTTCGGCATTGCCAATAGCAGTATTATGACACAAGCAATGCCACATCATCGTCGTCATCATATGATCAGGGGGGTCAGGCTTATTCCTGGGATTATATAATGGCGGGATTACCACGATATGGAATAATAATGAGTGTAGAGTATCATATAAATGAGAGATATATTCATGAGTATCAGGGACATCATAGTTGAACTATGACGTGGCAACAATACTACTATTACCTAGATGATCAATTCCATTAGTAGATGCATTATCGCCGACATCATGAAGGGGATGGTAGTGATGATTTTTAGCCACCCCAGAACTCTGTGGTATTGATATGGGGTTGGGGTTTGGGGCTTGGGGCTTAAGACTTGGGAGTTGTGTTGGGACTGCTACCATATCTAATTTCATTGTACTTCTCCAATTTCACTCTTATGCTTTGGTTTGTACTTTGTATGGCCATTGGCCAGATGATGTTATCAATGTATGACATTATTGTTCGGGTTATAGATTTGTGTCATTGATTATGTAGATTTGTGGCTATATTGTGGATTATGCGGATATGTGGATTTGTGCAATGTGTAGTGTTTTTATCAACCTCTAACACTTCAAGTTCCAAACGTGCATGACATGTGTCACAAGGATACCGGTTTCCAACTACTGAAGTGTGTAATGAGGTGTAAAAGTAAGTTTCTAAGTATGTAATGATGCTTATTATAACATTTCCTAAAGTTTCATTAAACAATTCCAAGGTTTACATAATGTTTCCATAGGCGACAACATATGTCATGACGGTGGTGGTTCCTTCAACCATCATAGATGGTTGTTTTTTCTATATCTAATGATTCCTAAGCATGTATTAGTGTTTATTCTATCATATCCTGAAGTTTCATAAAAAAATCCCAACGTTTGGTTAGTGTTACCAATGTTTCCCTTTTTTTCAATGTTTCCCTAGTATAAATTTGATATGTCAATATGCATCCATATCTTAGGGGTGCAGTACCGAATTACCGATACTTTAAGGCTTGCTCGAAGAGATACTTGAGCAGGTCCATGCGTGCAAGAAGCGAAAAAGAGATTTATCTGTATATATTTCAAAGATTGTTCTTCTCTTCTTAATTCCCTTCTTTTCCTAGCTAGGCCTTTCAATGGTTATTTGCTTTATTTTATGAACTTTATATCAAAAAAGAGATTAAAGTAGCAAACTAAATCTTGTTACTGCAGTTGTTCATAATTCACCATTGAATGACAAAGATAATTGTTCTGAATCTTCTTTTCTTTAACATACTATCTACGTAATCGTAAGAGATGAAAATAAAATGTTTTTGTAATAAAAGTAGAACTAAAGCCAATAAAGTCAAAATTTATAGTTTACTGAGGATAAAGCAGTGACAATGAACATAAACAAGAAAAAGAGAAAGCTAATATAACAATTAATCCCCTCCAATACATGTAAACATCTAATAATATTAGTTGCACGAGAAACTTAGAAAATTGAAGGCAAATAACTAATGTACCTCTAATGAAAAGTTGTCTGCTTCTCTTCCTTGGACCCTGAGGAGAGGACCATGCACTTTTTGCATTTGTTACTCCGGTTTCAAGTTTTCCTTTGATGGTAATCAAATTAAGTCCTTCTTCTGTTCCACTACATGCTTCCCTTACATCATCAATATAATTACTATCGATGCCTTCGACTTTTGGCTTCTTCCTATGAAACTTCTTCCCTTTCCACTGAAATTCTACAGTACCAACACCTTCTGCATCCATCATGTAATTTGTCTCTCTGGCAAAATCCCCATTTTCTGCTTCCCTACTCCCTAGACTACCTTCTAAACAGTCGTCATTCATTGCAGTACCAATAAGCTTGGCATTGACTATCTCTGATTCAGTGTGCTAAAATCCATAGACCGGTTATAGATCATTTAATATTTTACTTAGATACATAATTAAATAATTCAACACAAGAAATAGCAGAATATGTAAACGATTACCATCCTTTGACCATGAATAGGTGAGGATCTCATGACTCTTCGGTTTGCAGTTTGAGAAACTTGAGGAGAGCCTCCTCTTTGTGAAGCCTCAGCCAATGCTAATGCAACTTCATGGGCAACTTCATCATCATTAGCATCTAAATCCATTTTTGGACCTTGTTTATTTGGTGATATATACCTTCCCTTGTCATTTCTACCATATGAAAATGAAATTGGGACTCGAGGTGTCCTTTTTCCAACAGCACGTGGTCGGCTACCTAAAACAGATTTGAGAGCAAAAAGTTTCTCTATTTGATCAGTATCACTTTACGTATGATAACAAGAAAAGGCAATAATTAATTTGCTTCCTAATGGGGAATGAAAATAACTCAACACCAATAAAAAGAATTCATAATCCAGCATTCATTTTGCTTTATAAGTTTTCATGAGGTATAAAAGCTCCTTCGGAGTACCTAAATTCCCAGGTGCACAATATACAGTTGAACAATATAATGCAGAGTTCCTTGAAGAGGTAAAGTTGCAAACACTTTGAAGTACCAAACATATAAAAGTGAACATAACCAACAACAAAAAAGAGGCAAGGGACCAAATGAAATGCTAAATTTTATCATGAGATTTTACCACCAGAGCGCCTCTTCTTCAATAATGATAGGCACCCATTACTTGGTGCAATAGACTGGGAGTGCAACAAATCTGGAAAATGTCCATCCAATTTTGAGATATTAGGTCGAAAATTTCCCCGGCCACGCTTTTGAGGCGTTCGAGATATTAATGAGGCATCATTGCTTTCTTGTTCACTATCACTCTCTTCCTGCCAGTTCACCATCCATTTACTTTAGATGACACTACATTTTAGATTTGATTTGAAAGTGTTACAATCATAATGTCTATCTTTCCATCAATTATATATATATATATATATATATATTATCCGTGCTCCAGCTTTATCTTCATTATTTTTAGCCAACATGATATATGAAACAAAGTAACTTGCTCAAGAAATTTTTTACAACATGAAGCAAAGAAAATGTATCAATATTAAGCAGTTAAAAGAGAGTACAAGAGGGGTAGAATATCAAAAAACTAGAAAGAAAAAAGCCCAAAAAGGCTTGGCTGAACAGCACTATGCACTATGGGAAAGAGAAAAACATATATTCTTCATAAAATAACTATCATACATATAGGCGGTACAGCCCTATGATGCATATATACTTGTAAACACTAAAAACAACAACCAAATCAAATAAGCAAAAAAAAAAAAAAGAGACCCCACATAAAATCTAACCACACTATTGAGTTAGCAATTATCAATAAAATCGGCACTGGATACCAAATTCGGTAATTCCAAACCAAAACTCATACAAACACCAATTTTATAATGTTTTATGGACTCCTTCTCTATATTACCGAAACAATTTGGATATGAGCAACACCCATGTCTGCTTATTTACTTTTAGGTTCAAAATGCTGCACCCAAGTTGTATCCCTATCATACCCGGTAACATAGCTCCAAATTGACTTTGAATATAATTGGGAAATGCTTTCCAAAATTGGACACTTCTAAAACAAATTCTAAATATTCATTAAGAAGAATTTTTGAACTCCAAGTCGAAGTAACACCACAAGGTATACCCTCCTAAAGAACCACCTAGTTAACTTCTGCCCAAAGATAAGTTGTCAATGTGGGCAAAGTAATTTCAAAGGACTGCAAGCGCGAGGGGAGCTGCGCTTTGAAAGTACCAAAAGATGCCTAAGAGAACGCCGGCAAATGTAAAGCCGTACTGACAACTGATGATGGTCCATGATCCAATCAATCACGTTAATCGTGAGCTCATTATGACAAAGGACAGAAACATGTCGCCTTCCAATAAGTTCCGACGGCTCAAGCAAAAACCAAGCATCACAAGCAATCTCTAACATGTGCTCACAACTAAAAGTGAAGCATTGTAAGAACCCATTGACAAAAGCTCATAGCTGCTTGTGACTCAAAAGAAACTGAGCATCACAACCACACTCTGATGCAGAACAAGAAAGAGCCCATATTCATATCTGATGGTTTTATACAAGGGTATTTTGAGAATTATGGGTCTAAAATTTTTATATGGCAATTTTTTTTATTTTGTCAATTTTAGGTTAATCTAGGTTAGTTTCTTGTCAGTCAATTTAAGGGTTTTTACTTATCTCCAAATAAACTAGGTTTTACTAAATTTTAAAGAAAGTAAAAGAACTAATCCCCTTTTTTTTTGCTTTAGACCCTATTTTGGAAGGTCAAAAGTTACCCGTTTCGGATGATTTTGGTGCCATTTGAAAGGTTATTCAGTTACCTTTCCAATGACACAAAGATCTTGAGAATCTGATGTGATTTGGGAAAGTTATGGCCAAAATGCTGGCAAGGTATCACTTAATTACAACATTTTGTTAATTTAGAAATTTTATTTTTAGGAAGTCTAATTAGAGTGGGATTTGAAAAGATTGGCAAGAAAAGTCCATTTATGTGCTCATAACGCACAATTTTATTAATGAAATTGATAAATAAAGAATTTTCTTGCTTTCTAGCTCTTGGCTAGTGTATTCTTCCTTTATGAAGTCTAAAAACCAAGAGTGGTTTTCCCCAAATGTGGATTCCTTGGGTTTATTCAAGCTTGGTGGATGCCAAAATCCCCTGTTTTGGGTTTGAAAAAGCTTCATATTAGGCCTTTATGTTTTCTTTTTCTCATTTTTTGTTTCTGTTACATCACTTCAAATTTTATTGATATTCTTGGCCATCATTCTCCATCATCTTTGGTATCATCTCGATTGTGCTGCATCAATGTGGAGCATTCGAGCACCCTCAAAAGTGATATTCTTTATGTGGACAGTAGGAACTGGTTGCCAACTATGTCTAGAAAAAAGGAATGTGTATTCCTAATGTGTGCCTCTTTTGTCTAAATGATGTTGAATCCATGGATTACATATTCTTTCAGTGTCCTTATGCAACCGAAGTTTGGAGTGATATCATGAAGGAGGTTGGCCTTGCTTGGGCATTTCCGCAAAGCTTTTGGGACTCTTTTTTGGGTCGGAAGTGAGAAAGCTTCCATAGAAGGAAATACTATATGGAGCTTGGTCTTCCCAGCTGTGTGTTGGTCTATTTGGTTAGAACGAAACCAAAGAACCTTTGAAGACCAAGGGGAACCTGCTTATAATGTATATAAAAAAGCTAAAGACTATTTTTGTTTTTGCATGGCAATGTGTAAAGAGATGGGGGGATACTCTTTTGTAGATATAAAGATAGGGTGGGGAAATGGATTTATGAATTTACTACAATGTAGCCTTCGGGCTGTTTTGGCTTTTGGGGATGCCTCATCCCCTCGCTTAATAAAATTTTTCTTCTATACAAAAAAGAAGAAGATAAGAACACTGTTTAGGGTTTCTGGAATTTCAGGGCAGAACCATAAAATTACCAAAATGCCCCTGCATGTGTCAGAAAAATCTACAACTTTGGAGGGTGTTAGATGACTATCTAATGTATCACCATACAAAATTTCATAAGATTCTGACAAATATAGGTATATAAAAATATAAAAAAACAGGTCTGCCTATTCTTGAATAAAAATAACCTTAAAACAATGAGAGTTGTTGGATCAAGAATTTGATGAAAACAGAGGGGAATCAAGAGGATCTTGAGGGAATATAAGGGGAACACGTGGGGAAGAAAAACCCTAAAAATAAAGTGGGAGAAAGGAGAATTATAAGGGGCTCTGATTTTCAGGTTTAGTAAACCCAGAAATTTCAGAGATAAAACAAGAATTCTCAAGAAGGATTAATAGAACAGACTATAGTGGAGAAGTTAACTAGTTAAGTGAATTTCCTAGAATTAATTCAGAATTAGAGTGAGGAAGGAAACCCTTATAAAACAAGACCAAAATACCTGTAGATCAATTGGGCGATTTGGCCTGTAGCATGGGAGGATAGGTCAGTTGTGATTCCTTGGATGTCTGATGCAGGACAGCCTATGAGTGGCTGTAAACCTGTGGGTTATGGGCCCACAAAGAAACTAGGACAGATTCCCTCCCAAAATCAGATTCTAATCCAACTCAGCAGTTCAATATAAAGGTCTTGAAAGGTTCAACGAAGTGTAGGACAGTAGGTATCCCACATAGAAATAATAACAGCAGAGGCCAATAAGTATTTATCAAAACCCGAGAGCTTAAAACATCAACCAAGCTTGTTAAAGTAACCAGGACAGCTTGAACCAGAACATTATGTTTATATAAAAATAACGATATTGATATAGGGGTAGGCTACAGAGAATTAACACTGAAAATGACTAGTCTCAGATATCGATTACCATCCTGGTTATAACTTATCAAGGGAACAGATAGGGGTCAATCTGAGATTATATAGCAGAGGAAGTTTGCAAGAAAGATGATATCTGAAACACAAGTGACTTGGTCTAAATATCTCTGCAGTGATAAGTTTGGGACTATTCAAGGATTTGATGTGGGATCAACAAGGACTGATATAAAATTAATTCAAAGAAGGCTGTAGGGTTAGGTTTAGGGTATAAAGTTCTGCTGATAATTATATGAGTGTTAACGGCTACAAGTGTGGGGTTTTAAGGAATACACATATGCAGCGTGAATAAGGGACAGGGTTGCTGTTGGTTCTGGGTTTTCTTTGACTGGCAGTCTCTTAGGTATTTCACCAAACATGTTATGTGCAGTCTGATGTATAGGTGTTATACGATACCCAGCAGTACTAAGAACTCAGGCAATTTGGCTTGGGTTGGGTCTAGGTGAGCTGGAACAGAACAGGGACTCAATTAGGGGCTACCTACTCACATGAGGGACCAAGGAGCAGAAAGGGAATGAAGAAGAAGATTATCTGTCGGAGAGTCTCACTCCAGCAGCTTCTTGGAGTCTCACCAAGAAGAGAAAAAAATTCCTAGTCGCAGGGAGAGCTGAGCTTGAAGAACAAGAAGACTTTGTTAATCGATCATTCCCCATACAAGAGATTTCCATCTTGTTAAATAAGCTCCCTCCTGAAAACATGGCCTTCATTCCTCCCCTCTTTCTATTCTGACAAAGCTCACGATTCTTCCTTCTAATAAACACAAGAAATTCCCAAAATACAATAATACCCATTACATCCTAGACAACCTTAAACATGAGATAAAGACTAAACAACAACAACAACAACAACAACAAACAGCCTTATCCCAACTATTTGGGGTCGGCTACATGAATCCCGTTTTGCCATTCCGCTCTGCTTAGGGCCTTATCTGCTGTTAAATTACAAGCTGCCATGTCCCTCTTTACTACCTCCACCCAGGTCAATTTTGGCCTTCCCTTAGTCCTTCTAGCACCTTTAACTTGTATTGTCTCACTTCGCCTCACTGGTGCAGTCATTGGCCTATTACACATGCCCAAACCAAACAAGGTGGATGATTGAAAGAAAAAAAAAAAAAAACCAACAGAGGTGGACGACGAAAAGAATAGAGAAAAAAAATAAAAAATAAAAACAGAGAGAGGAGAGAGTCAGTCGTACCTGAAGGCAGAACACTTGAAGTCGAATAAGCACAAAAAGTGCAAGTCTTGAAGAGGTTTGGGACGGATTACAATCATCGGATCATCATCTTTATCGCCGGATCTGGGACTTTGGGTATTTAGACAGAGAGAGGATGAGAGATAAAGGAGAGGGCCTAATGCTCCCAGTGCCGGTGCCGGCTAGGCGATGCCGACGCCGATGGAGTGCTTGCGACTTTACGAGTGATGACTGAGTGGGAGGGGAGTTGCGTTGTGGCTTGAGGCTGAGGATTCTCATCAAGCGATTAGGGTTTCATTAGGGTTTGGTCTTTAGAAAAGGGGTATATATATATAGCATATGATACGATGCCTCATGTTCTACGGTTTTAAGTTATAACATCATATATATATATATATATATATGTGTGTGTGTGCGTGTGTGTGTAATCAGTCGGATATTAGCGGATGTTAGTGCATCCATATCCGATTCGTTTATAATCGAATATTTCTTAATCAAATCGGATATTTAAACGAATCGGATGTAAGTGCATCCGTATTCACTTTAATCAAATCGAATGTGAAACAAATTCGGATGCTTAGGCAGATAGTTGACAACCCTAAGATGAAGTACCTGTCATTGCTGCCACAGCCTGTGATCACCCCTCCAACGATGTCATCGCTGCTGCGTTACGGTAAGGCGATAACTCTCATTCGTTGCTACATTGACGGTAAAACCTCTCTCTCTCTTCCTTCTTGAATTGGGCCTCTGTTCTCTCTCTCTCTCGTCCCTCTCGAATCGAGCCTATGTTCTCTCTCTCTCATAGACTCTCTCTCTTTCATCTAGCCTCTGTTTTCCTTTTTACGAATTGGGTCTCTTAGGCTATATTTGATATTTATAATTCGTGGGAAGTACGATTTGGGTATTTTGGAAACAATTTATGTTATTTACAATTACACCCTCTTTTAAACAAGCTATTTTACTGAAATACCCTAATACTTTTTTTAGCCACCATAGTTACCTTAAAACCATGTTTTAACCTAAGACACCAAACTAGTTTTTACCGTAACACCCTA
>JAOXJP010063435.1:0-15573 GCA_025762735.1 Platanus orientalis | reverse complement strand
TTTTTTTTTTTTGTGGGGGGGGGGGGGGGGGGGGGGCGCATATCACTTGTCAGCCCTGATGTGCCCACCCCCTAACAGGCTGCAGAGAGGACCGTTAGATAAGAGGAGCAGATACAATCCACCCTCCAAAATTGCTTGTTGGCACTGATGTGCCCGCCCACTGACAGGGTGCAGAGAGGAGCATTAGATAAGAGGAGCGGATACAATCCACTCTCCAAACATTTTTCATTTTCATGTGAATTTTAGTTTTATCCTTTTTTTTATTATTAAAAAAAAAGGTTCTTCCACTGCATATTTTAAAAACATACATTTTAAACCACACTGCCCATGGGAATTCACACGGGTTCATGACTAGTAGGATTATGATTTCATTTGGTTGAGACATTGGTCCTGGATTACGGTCGGCAATGCTGGTGCAACTTGGGAAGGGTGGGCCAAGCCGATGTCTATCCAGGTTTACCCAGACATACCCACTGGTGGCCCAATTACTGCCTGGGCCCAAACGTTTGGGTCGAGCTCATGTGATAGTTTGCCGTCCCCTGCCTTGGTAGGTGATACAGATTTAAATGAGTTTAGGCTGGACAATGTGGAGGGGGCTGAAAAGATGTTGGCCCAGAATTCAGTCTGGATTCCAACTTTATAACAGAGAAAATAAGGTTGAGCCCGTTCAGCCCACTGAGATCCTGATTCAGCCTGGTTGTAGCACAGGCAGGGTCAAGTGGACAATATGGCTGCCCCGACTGACTTTAGCCCTATCTGTAAACGGCCGTAGCTGCAGTGCTGGAGAATCCTAGGCTCCCGGCTACAAATTCTATTGTCGCTGGGAAGTTGTTTCAATGATCAAATAGTTTTAGTTTCTTTCTTCAGTATTATCTGATGGCTATATGTTTGGAGTTGGGCCCTATTATTTGCCACGTGTCTAATGATTAGAGGACTAGGACACATCATTGGATGGTACTCAAAAGCGGAAAAGATTAGGTACGGAAATAAGCTTTTCCTGATGTATTAGAATGGCATCAGAGGGTGGACACATCAACATCGAAAAGTGATAAGCACCCCTCAAAAAGTGAAAGTCACTTTTTGGCACTGATGTGTCAACCCCCTGATGTCATTCTAATACATCAGAAAAACTGATATCCATACCTAACCCAGCCCACTCAAAAGGGACTAATGAGACCAAGAATCATAAATATATATATATATATATAGGCTTTGACTGCAATCATGGTATATATTACGGCTATTTGGGCTTTGACTGCAATCATGGTGGGTCCCATATTGTGGGATAAGCACGCGACCACTTCACACTGCATATAAGAGGATTCAACGCTGGCCTTCCCAAAGGGTGATGCCTTAGCCATCTGAATTTGTATCCGATTCTTGTTTGGTTCTCTAAAAGTGAATATGGATTCATGCGTATCTACTAAAACTAAGTATTCAATTCATTTAAAATTTTTTTTTTTTTTTATAAAGGAACTGAATACAGATCTATATTCATCTGTTCTCGTTAGATATCAACATATATATGTTGATGTATGTCAATCTCATGAACATGTGTTGGGTAAGGGTAGTGCTAGGAGTATTGTATGTGTCTTATGTGAGCTCACAAGTTCGAATCAGAAACCAAGAAGGATCCAAGACCAAGAAAGAACACTGGGAAGAGGCACTTCAAGGAAGGTATATATTATGCATATCATGTCATATTGTGTATCTAAAATCAACCCTAAACATGATTTAGGGTCCCTTACATTGCCCTAAAAGAATGCTCAAAAAATGTTAGAGGAAATCTGCCAAGGTTTCAAATTACAGAAAAATAGCAGTGAAACCTTGCAATCGGTTTAGTGAAATCGATTGCGAAAAGCGCAATCAGTCTCGAGACAAGATTTGAACAACTTTTTATCAGCCGAGACTCAAATCGATAAGCCCAAACTGATTTGGATATGAGTTTTGGAAATTTGTCCAAAACCCAAACCTATTTCAAAAATCCAAATTGATTTAGAGAAAATCTGGCTTCCCAAATCGATTGCGCTTTTTGAAATCGATTTAGAAGCCAAATCGGTTTGGAGGGTAATTTTGAAATAATATTTTTCACAAAAATTTAGGCAAATGTTTTGAATTTTGAACCCTGTTTTGGTTCATTTAAAGGCTAAAAAACATTCCCTGATTACCATATGTTCATCCTAAGGCCAAGGATACTCCACCCCACTATAAAAAGACATTTTCCCATTAGGGTAAGGGATCTCCTCTAACACTCCAAGTTTTTTTTAGAGAGCTAAGAGGAATACTATTTTGAGAACTTTCTCCTTTGTGCAAACCTTCATTGCCTATTATTTATTGAGCTTTAGTAGCTAGCATTCTACATTTCTCTCTACTATTTCTTCTCTCCTATTGAGCTACATTCCTACTATTAAGGACATGTTGTGGTGAGCTTTCTTCCCTAGTGGAACTCACCTTTGGCTGAGCTTAAGGAGCACTAGAGCCAAGTACTTGGAGCTTGTGGGTAGCTAAGGCACATCAGCTCAACAAGGAGTACCCCACATATTGAGTAACTAGCAACATTAACCATATGGTGGTAACATTTTCTTGACCTTGCATTCATATTTATTTTTGTTGTTGTTTTGCTTCCGTCGGAGACATCGGAAGCTTGAGAACCTCTGTCGGAGACACTAGAGGTAGTGCACACTCGCCGGAGACACCGAGCGTTGTAGTTTGGCTTGCTTGTGAGCAAGTAGTAGGGTTTGTATAATAACCTAGGTTGTAATAGCACCTGAATGAAATATACCTAAGCTCGGTAGTGAGCTTTAGAAGAGTGGACGTAAGCCCGAGTGCTGAACCACTATAAATCTTGTGTTGTGGTTTGTGATTGTGTGATTGCTTGTTTCCTCTTTGCTTTATTTTATACTACAATTGTATACTATATGCTTGACAATATTCTTGAGTAGTATACTTGAGCACACACTCACTTAAGTGAACAAGTTGTAAAAGGAATTAATAACTACAAGGTAAATTTAAAAAGAGGCAAATTAATTTAAAGAAATCCTATTCACCCCCTCTAGGATTATTTGTGTGACGTTTCACTTTTCTACTCGGCCAAGGTAAAAATTATTGTTTTTTTCTCTCATTTTTTATGTATACTTTTACTATTTACTGACTTGTTGGTGGCCTTACAAACCACAACCTTAATGGCGTCCTCTATTCAGAGGTTTAAAACTAGCAAGAAGGTCCATGGTGAACTCCAGGGTTGGCTTGTCAAAGCCACCCAGGAATTCAGTGTTGTTCATAATAGCACCGAGGTAGAGATCAAGGCCCTTCAAGAGAAGCTCCAATGGGTGGAGGGGACCAATGCAAACCTGACCGCTCGGGTTGCTGAGGATGAGGCCCGATTCAGTGAGCTGACTAGGCACTTGCGGTTGACTAAAGAGGAGATTGCTCAGGCTAGGTCTGAGCTTGGGTTTAAGAGAAACCATCGCCTCGAGGTCGAGAGGTCATTCATAGCGACCCTATAGTAGACGGTGGAGATAAAGGTGGCCGAGGCTTTCGCCCTTCCTCAGGTCCAGGCGGAGGAAGAAAATGAACGGGCTGTTGATGCTGCGGTCATGGAGTATAAAGCATCCAAGGCCTTTTAGGTGGTGAAGGCCAGGTGCTATCTAGATGGCTTCAAGGACTTCTAGAAGTAGGTTGCCTAGGTTTTTCTGGAACTGGACTTCACGGCCTTCGAGCCAGAGTGGGAAGAAGAGGGAGGGGAAGAAGAAGGAGCCAAGGGTGTTGGGATCGTGCCCCCGGGGGATGCCGAGGTAGACATTGGCAATCCCTCGACGTAGATGTATCTTTATATCTTTTTTTAATGTACAATCAACTTTTAATCAATGAAATTTATTTTCCCCCCGTCCTATGTGTTTCTGAGTTTCGACTTCTTTTTGTCTTTTGTAAAAATTTTCTAAGTGTGAGTATGTCTCAGGGTAAGAAATTCTCTAAGTGTGGATGCGTCTCGGGGTAAGAATTTCTCTAGGTATGTAGAAATATACAACAATGAAAGTTTCTAAGTGTGGGTGCACCTCGTGGAAAAATCCTTAGGTACCCTTCCCCATAATTTTTTAGGTAACAATAAAATTTTTCTTAGTATGTGGGGGTAGGCCACCCTTAAAAAATCTTATAAGTTTTTTTGACTCCTTCTAACCTGGGAGAATTAAGGGTCTCTGTTGGCGCTGCCGAAACTTGAGTTATTGCCCTATGTGGAGCCTTTCTTTAGTGATGTCCCTTGGTACTTTCATCTAATATGTAAGAGGTTGGAGTTATACTTACTTGATGCTAAAGGGTCGACCTTAGTTTCCTTGATATCGGTTCGCATGTCTTGGTATGCATTGACACCTCAGCTTTATCTATTAAAGTCTTTGACAACCCTATTATTGAGAATCCCTAAAACTTTGATAGATGTCTTGTCTTCCAGACTCTCCTCTAGGGGATGGGTTAGTCTTGTGACTTGGGGTTAGTCTTATGACATGGGCCCAAGTGCCTGAACTCTCCCCCTAAGGGACTAGTTAGTTTCAAGACCTAGGGTTAGTTTCGAGACCTGGGGTCAGTCTTGTGACCTAGGCCCGAGGGCCTGAAGTCTCCCCTAAGGGATGGGTTAATCTTGTGACCTGGGGTCAATCTTATGACATGGGCCCGAGGGCCTAAACTTTCTCATTGAACAAGAAAATTCTATTAATGTAAAATAAGCAATCACATCAGCCTTATTGATAATATTTTCTCAGATGTTTGATGTTCCATGGTTAAGGTAGTGGCTCTCCTTGTAATGTCTTGAGATGGTATGACCTGGGTCTATAAACACTTGCTACCCTATAGGGTCCTTCCCAACTTGGCCTTAGTTTCCCTTCTATCGGCTCTTGAGTTGCTAGGTTGACCCTCCTGAGGACTAAGTCCCCTACCGCAAATATTCTCGGCTTTACTTACAAGTTATAGTACTTAGCCATTTTGTGCTTGTAGGTAGTTGTTCGGAGTGCAACCTCATCTCTCTTTTCTTTTAGCATATCTAGGTTGTTTCTGAGGTGCTCTTTGTTCCTCTCTGGGATGAACTTCGCCGTTCTATAGTTGGCTATCCCGATCTCTACCAAGATCATTGCCTAGATTCTGAATGCCAAGAGGAATGGTGTTTCCTTGGTGGGGGTCCTCATTGTGGTTCGGTAGGCCCATAGGATGCTAGGTAGCTCTTCTGACCAAAGCCCCTTTGAGTCCTCGAGCCTATGCTTGATGATGCTTAGTAGTATTTGATTGGTGACCTCCACCTGATAGTTAGCTTGAGGGTGTGCAGGGGAAGAAAAGTGATTTCTAATTCTAAGCTCTGAAAAAAATTCATGGAACCGTATATTGTAGAACTACTTATCGTCGTTTGTGATGAGTACCTTGGGTATCCCAAATCTGCACATGCTTGACTACCATGTAAAATCTTGGATATTCTTCTTGGTGATCTTAGCTAGGGGCTTGGCCTCCACCTATTTTGTGAAGTAGTATATGACAACCACTAAGAATTTCATATGCTTCTTTCCTCGAGGGAGAGGTGCGACAATGTTGATTCCCTACTGGGTGAAAAGTCATGGACTAGCTATCGAGACTAGCTCTTCAGTAAGCTTTCCTTGGGATGTTGGCAAACTTTTGGCATTTATTGCACTTCTGGATGAACAGGCTCATGTCTTTTTTACATCGAGGGCCAATAGTACCCTACTCTGATCACCTTGCTGGCCAGCGCCTTTCCCCCCGAATGATTCCTACATACTCCATGTATTTCTTAGAGTACATAGTTAACCTTTTGATTGGATAAGCACCTGAGCAGGGGGAGGGTAAAGCTTCTTTTGTAGAGGGTGTCATTAAGGAGGAGGTACCCACTTGCCCTCACCTTTACTTTCCTTGCCTTGTCCCTGTTCTCGGGTAACCCTCCATCTTTCAAGTACTTTATAATTTGGTTAGCCCATTCTAGCTCGGGGCTTGCCATATTGACATCTTTGCCTTCCTCTGTCTCAATGCTTGGCTTGGTTAGGTATTTCGTGAAGATCCCAGGGTCAAGGTTTTCCACGGTTGATGACATGAGCCTTGCTAACTTATTAACTTTCTCGTTTTGTCCCCGAGGGACTTGTTGTATGCTAAACTACTCAAACCAGGATTTTTCTCTCGCCGTCAATGCCTGATATTGTTTCATCCATTCATCTCAGGCCTCATATTCTCCTAATATTTACCCTACAACTAGCTGGGAATCTTTTCTTTTTTATTTTTTATAGGTAAGTAGGTGAAGACAAGTTTTGAACCCAGATATGTAGTATGACAACCATAGACTTTACTAACCTAGCAAGTGGGCATCTTCACTAGCTGGGAATCATTGTTGACTTTCACCTGCTTAGCTTCAAGGGCACGAGCAAGTCATAGTCTGGTGAGTAAACCCTCATACTCTGCCTCATTATTGGTCGCCTTGAACTCAAATCTAATAGCGTACTTAAGCTTAGTACTAGAGTAACCAAGACAATTCCCCCGCCGATAGAATTATTGGTGGAGGAACCGTTACCATAGAGCATCCACACTGTTTTAGTCGCCTTTGTTTCTCTGAGTTGATCATTCTACGTCCGGGCTTCATCCTTTCGCGAATAAGTATACATGACAATGAAATCAGCAATGGCTTGACCCTTGATAGTCCCTCGAGGATGATACTCAATATCAAATTCTCTTAGTTTAACTGACCACTTAACCAGCTCTCCGAGGTGTTACGCTTATGCAGTATGACCCTCAATGGCTGATCGGTGAGTACTCGGATTGTGTGCACCTGGAAGTAAGGTCTTAATTGCCTGGTCATGACAATTAGGGCAAACACCATTTTTTGGCTCTCGGGTATCTTTCCTCAGCTCCCTTGAACACTCGACTGGTGTAGTACACAAACATTTACACTATGTTTTCTTCTTTGATTAACACCAAGCTAACAACAGTCCCTGATACAGAAAGATAGATGTAAAGTACCTCTCCCTGCTTCGGCTAGTTGATTAACAACAAGAGTCCAATATGAACTTTAAGCTCTTGGAAGGCTTTGTCGCATTCTTCGTTCCAGTCAAATGCCTTCTTTAGTGGACGGAAGAAGGGGAAGCACTTGTCAGTAACCTGGGATATGAACCTGCTTAATGGCTTTGACCTTCTCGGGGTTTATCTCTATTCCTCATTAGGATACCATAAATTCGAGGAATTTCTTGACAGACACACCGAACACAAATTTTTCTGAGTTGAGCTTCATTTTGTATCTACTCAGTGTTTGGAATGTTTCACTTAGGTCAACTAGATGTTGTTCGACCAGGAGGCTCTTTACCAACATGTCATCTATGTAAGTAGAGCCCTCGATCGGTGATGAAAGTTTTTTTTTCTTAGTTAGGCCCATGCATCTTTATCAAATTGTACCCCAAGAAAGCATCCATGAAACTAAGCGTCTGGTGTCCAGCTGTGGAGTCTACTAGGGTGTTGATCCTTGAGAGAGAAAAACTGTCCTTATGGGCATGATTTGTTGAGGTTGGTGAAGTCGACACACATCCTCCATTTCTCGTTTAGCTTTCGCACCATTACAATGTTCTCCATCCACTTGGGGTAGTGGACTTTCCTTATGAACTGGCTTTGAGCAACTTATCCACTTCCTCTATGATGGCTTGGTTCCTTTCTGGGGTGAAGTTTTTCTTCTTCTGTTTGATAGGTTTTATAGTTGGGCTTACATTGAGTTGGTGTATCGCCAATTGAGGATCTGTCCCAGGCATATCCTCATGCATCCAAGTGAATATATCTCGATTGTTGACAAGGAAGCCTTGTAGTTGGTTTTTCAATTGCCTCGGTAGGGCAGACCCCATTCGGGTTACTTAATTAGGGTAATTACCTCAAGGAAAACCTCCTCGAGAACTCCTCCTAGCTCTACAACAGTCCGAGTCCTTTCATCTTGGACCTCCAAGCTATCGATTGACATTATCTCCTTTGGGGCTGGCTCTCCTTTGAAAGAGGCCACATAACATTCCTAGGCCCCTGATCTCCTCTGACCTCCCCAACCCCTTCTTTAGTTAGAAAACACATCAAGAGATGGTAGGTTGAGGTAACCGCCTTCATCTAGTTCAGTGTCGGCCTCCTACGTATGGCATTGTATGTCGATGGGAAATCAACCACTAAGAAATCAATCACCTTAGTGATTTGCTTGTCACCTGTCCCGGCAGTCACTGGTAAGAAAACAGTTCCAAGGGGGAGTAGCCTATCGCTTGTGAAGCTGACCAAAGGCGATTGAACTAACTTAAGTTTGTCTCGCCTAATGCCAATCTGGTTAAAGGTTGGGAGATAAAGGATGTCCATCGAGCTCCTATTGTCAATGAAGACGCGGTGGGTTTTGTAGTTTGAGATGACTAAGGTCACCACCAGTGCATTATAGTGCAGCTAATTCACTCCTTGGGAGTCTTATTTAGAGAAGGCGATGGGGAAATGCTCTATCATGTGCTACTTGGTAGGCCTTTTTGTAACTAGCATCTGTCATTTTCATTCGACACGTATTTATCTGACATGAGATTTTTTTGTCGAGATGGACTTCCCTCCTTAAGTAATCACCCTGATTTCACCTATTGGGCCTTTGAATCTTCTTTCCTCTCGAGTGGGGGAATCTTGAAGGGTTTGTCCTCCCGTCTGGATGGGGGACTTCCTGCCATAAACCTTTGCAGTCACCCTCGTTGAATGAGGGCTTCTATCAACTCCTTCAACTTGAAGTAGTCATTGGTGTCGTGGCCATTGTCCCGATGAAAACAATAGTACTTATCACGATTTCTCCTTTCAAGTGGGGCCCAGATCTTCTCGGGCCATTTAACGCTTGGGTTATCTCTGATGTGCATGAATACCTACTCTATCGGTGCATTGAGAAGGGTGTAATTTTAAAACTTGCTTGGGGGTAGGTTAACTAGAGGTTTGGCTCCGCCACTATCGTTGCCCCTTAGTTCGGGAGCTCCTTTCATCTCGAGTGGACTATGGCTCCCTCCTCCTTTTGTTAGATTAGGAATTAGCTCCATTGTCCGGATCCCATCGGGCATTGAGGGTATCCTCGGCGTTCGTATGTTGTTGCACCTTTAGCATCAGGTCGACCATGTGTGATGGCTGATTTTTTGATAACGAGAAAAAAAATTGAGGATAACAATTCTGCCATGAGGGCAGTCATGATTACCTTATCATCAACTTCATCAACCTACAACATCTCCTTATTGAACTAGGACACATGTAGTCTCAGAGGGATTTGCCTTTGCTTTGTTTAATGTTTAGTAGGTAGGTGGTGGGCTTCCTATGTCTTTGGCTGCCTATGAAATACCTGATGAATTATCGGCTGAGTTCTATGAAGTTTGATATACTTCCAGGCTTTAATCGACTAAATCACACTTGGCTAGACCCTTTTGTGGTGGTCGGGAAAGCTCAACACATGATCTCATCGGGTGTCGTCGGGAGATTCATATGCATTTTGTAGGCCTTCAAATGGTCGAGAGGGTCCTGGGTTTTGTCAAACATCTCCATCTGGGGAACTTAAACTTTTTGGGTAATGGTCAAGTCATTACCTCGAGAGTGAACAGGTGGTCTATTCTCTGGATGAGTTCATCGACCGTGGCTGGGGCTTTCCCTTTGATAGCACATGGTTGCCATTTCTCATCTCACATCTTCCATCTCCTCTTCCCAAGGGTTGAAGGTGTGAACCCTTTCTCTTTGCTGGAGAATACGATTTGATTCTTAGAACTAGGGTGTTGTAGAGCTTCCTTCTTTATCCTTCCATCCTCAGTCATTGTCACGACTCCCACCGGGATGGGTGGGTGGCTCTCGTTGTCCTGTTTCTTGATTGTTGGGTCCATTCGTCTAGCCTCTTAGTTCCTACATTATTTCTCGATTCTGATCCATGAGTAGTTGTATGCTGACTGCCAGGCCTTGGACGTGTTGTTCAAGGGCGATCACCCGAGGTTCTTCACGACAACTTTTATCAGAGATGGTGGTCTCTTGTCCGTCCACTTGGGTGCGAGGGCTGTGCTGAGCCACCATTAACTTGGTCTCGACCATGCAAACCTTTAGTCCTTAAGGATGTTTTCCAAAGGCATCTCCAACTGATGATGCCGAAACCACGAGTGTCCTAACACTGGCCAGATGGTTACACAGTGGGCCAGGTCTCCGGCATAAGGGTCCCTGCAAAGCAAAGCCAAAGAGCAAAAGAACTGTGACACCGGTGGGGTGCCGGCCTCAAGCTCTCCGATGATTAAGTTAGATAAGGATGGTGGTAGAATGCAAAATTCTTGCTAGGGTTTTTTTTCTCATGCCTGGTGAGTTGACTGTCCCTCTTATTTAATGCTTGAGTAGCGATATATAAGGCAAGATTCGACCCATATCTTCCCACGTTGATCACAGTGCCTCTCTGATCTTTCCATTTTTAGTCGGTTAATCGTAGTGGTTTTCTCCAATTTTATCTCTTCTTAATCTGTTAGGCCAACTATAAAGAATATTCTTTTTGGTAATGGCTTCTGGATTGTTCTTATCTCTAAGTATAAAAGGTGTGACTCCTACTTTCCCTACATGGTAGAGATACTTTGTGATCTTTGGGGCTAGACAGTTGGCGATGAGGTGGCTTCCTTTTTTGGTGTCAGGATACTTAGGATCTAGGTCACACCTTGGGAGTTATCCTGGAGACTTCCCTTTCTTGGTGCCTAGATACTTAGGATCCAGGTCATGCCCCGGGAGTCATCCCGAGGATTTTGAGGTGGGCATTAGGGGGGAAGTAATGGCCCAATAGATTTTTTTATAAATCTCGATGTTGAAAAGTTGTTGAATAGCAGGACCTTTCTTACGTGGCCTCATTATCCTTCGGGTTACTATCACGGGGCCTTGGCGGTCACGAGGCCTTGGGATATTTGGGATCTAGGTCACGCCCTGGGAATCATCTTGGGGACTTCCCTTTCTTGGTGCCTACTTAGGATCTAGGTCACGCCCTGGGAGTCATCCCTGGGATTTTGAGGTGTCGGTCATTAGGGGGAAGTAATGGCCCTATAGTTTTTTTTATAGATCTTAATGTTGACAAGTCATTGAACAACAAGACCTTTCTTGCGTGGCCTCACTATCCTTTGGGTTGTAATCATGGGGCTTCGGCAATCACGAGACGTCAACAAGTTTCCTTAACAAGGAACCCTGGGTTAGTTTCTTTAGGGTCGGGGTTTTCTAGTTTATAAGGCCTCGGTATTTTTCCCTATCATGTCCAATGACATCTCATAACGGGATATAAAAGACATCCATCAATTAAACTAATAATTAAAAATCCATCATCATCTAATATAAAGTGAGGTTTCAAAATAAAACCACCATGAAGCCAAAAGTCTTTACATTCCCATAGCATTAAATCTACCATTAAACATCTATAACAAAATAGTCTCATGATTAAACAATTCCATGCTCTATCAAAGTCAAACCAAACTGTACTCAAGTTTCTTATAGTTCGTCATTCTCCATCTCTGGTGTAACACCCTGCACATGTGTCACATTTGTATTGTACACACGTTATATATGTTTCACATACACTTAAAACAATTTAAACACATGTGTCACATTTGTATCATACACACATGTAAACTATTGTTTTATTTTCATTCTTTAGGTTCCTAGAACTCTATTGATTTTATTTTGTAAAAGATTTTAATTGTTTTCTTCTAGATTTAAATCATTTTTCATTGGTTTTGTTTTGCCTTAAGTTCTTAAAACATGGGTTTTTGAAGAGATGATTTGAAGCTAAAAGAATACAAGTATTTTGTGATTTGTTTGCAATTCCTTAAGATTTTAGAAAGCTATAATCTCTATTTTGAATCCATTTATGCACCATTATTATATGTAAAACTATGCTTTGAAGGATAATCAAGGGTTTTTGAAGGATGGTTTTGTTCTTAAACGGTAAATAGCTATTCTATAAATTGCTTTGAACTTCTTAATATTTTAAAAGTATTGTTTTATTAGATTACCAAAGATTGTACATGTTTTATTTCAGGTTATTATTGTCTAGGTTCTTAGTATACTCAAAACATTATTTTTCAAATAAAAAATATTGTTTTCTTCCCTTATTGATCATGATTCTGAAAGAGTACTGTTCTGGACAAATTGTAATGCTTTAATACATATGTTCTATAGATTGTGCTCAAATGGATCAAGCATATTATGTTATTTTAAATTGAATTAATTAATGTAAATAATCTTTATATGTTGCTCATACGAATTATATGTTTCAATTAAAACTGCAAGAGAATGATATGTTATGTTTGAAAGCCACCTTACCCATCAAGGGGACTTGTTGATTGAATCCACCTCACCAGGTATATTGTACAAACTGTTAAGCCCACCTCATTAGGTATATGGTGTGAACTATTATGGATCCTCACTACTAGCCCATTGGTAGTAGTAACCTACCTCACCGAGTATATGCTGCGAGTTGTTCTGACCCTTCTCACCGGGTATAAACAGTGCAGACTATTATATGTACTAGCTTGATATCAGATATATGTTCTGTTCTATTTTGGTCTGGCGATGATATGATATATTTTTCTAATTTTTTCTTTTTTGTTAAGTTAAAAGAATATGATCAACATAGTTTTTTTTTCTATTATGTACACGAAACTATAAATTTTATAAGATGCATAGTATTGTAAAAGATTGATTTATGAACTGTATTGTTTAGTAAATATGAAAAGTATCTGTTTCTTAATTTGTAACCATGTTAAATCTTGATCCAATGCGTCAATTAGTTTTCTGTTTTCTTATTGAGTTTCTTAAGCTTAGCCTAAATAAAATGCTTTCAATTAACTTCTCATAATCAAGTCTAATATCAAACTCTCCTAAACATATAAATCCTTCAACATGGGTCCATAAACATAACCTGAAATAAAATGTCCAAACAAATAACTGAAAAACAAATAACATAAAATGAGTCCTCTACTACAACTTTTCTTTGTATTATGTCATGTCTCATAGTGCTCCATGGGCTCACCTACTAACAATATATATAGAGAGATAATCTGAAGAAAAAAACCTTATTGATGGATGAGTTCATAGCTCACAGGTAATAACATAAAGGCTACAACAGAATATGAGTCAAAACTTAGCACAAATATTTTTAAAATAAACTTTACATACTTTATTGAAAACACAAGTGAACTGAGATTTTTATAACATGCTGAAAACTCTTTATGCAAATTCACATTTTCTTATGTAATAACTTTTATAATCAAAATTTATTTTATTTATCTTTATTCTTATCTTATGCTCTTACTTATACAAACAGAAACTTTATACTTACACTTATCACACAATTTATCATTCATATACCAATTTTACTTATGAAACTTCTAAAGTTCAAACACCTATTTCATATATAATCCTCCTAGAATCTTCAAATTACTAATTTTTACTTGCTTTTAACCATTTATGGATCTCTTAACATAATTATTTAATCCATTCATCTACAATCTCCAATGTACTTCTTAAAACATACACTTCTACATTTTAAAGACTTCCAACACATAGTAGTTATCTCACATACAAAACCTGTGAGTAGATCTCTATCTTAGATACAAAACCTCTGAGGGGATCTCTGAATGGTTCTCACATACAAAACCTATGAGCAGGTCTCTATCTCATATACAAAACCTCTAAGGGAGTCTCTGAATGATTCTCACATTAAAACCTATGAATAGGTCTTTGTCTTAGATATAAAACCTCTGATGAGGTCTCTGAATGGTTTTCACATACAAAACCTATGAGTAAGTCTCTATCTCAAACACAAAACCTTTAAGAGGGTCTCTGAATATATAACTACTATGGTGTCCATCTCTAATTACTACTCTCTTTAAAACACATAATCCACAAGGGATCTCTAAAATAATAAATCGCAATGGATCTCTTAATCACTAACTTCTTCAAACATAACCTTTAAGGACTCTAAATCATTCATAACTCTTATGAATCTCTTTACTTCCCTCTTACCTTCAAAATATAAATCACATTAATTTTTATAAATCGTACTTTTTATCAAAACTTATTTCTTAATACAAAACAATCACATGCTTTATCATACTCATAACAATAATCTTATACACTATCATAAACCAAATTTTAGCATGTTATACCATTTATAATCTCATTCTATAGAAGGTTTCAAAAAAAAACAATTCATAGCTAAGCATGACATAGTTTACAATTTAACATTATATGCATGTATGCATGATTTTTTTTAAACTTAATTTTTCTCAAAAATAATTTTCTATTTTTCAAAACTTAGTCTTATTACAACTCTTATTAAATCATGGTTAGTTCATCTTACAAAAATAGATGATTGTTTGACTCAATCTAAACACAAACTAAGAACAATGTTTATTTAAAATTAGGTTTAATCATAAATAATGCTTATACTTTCATAAAATCACACATACCTTTTAATTTTTAACCACAACTTTAGAAAATATTAATGTTTTTCCTCTAAAGATGATCAAAATAAGCTAAACAATTTATAATCCTTCCTTAATTAATAAAACATGTTCAGACATGAAGAGTTTTTAAGAAAAAATTTGCAATGATTAAAACTTATATACTTTTTAGTCAACAAAGAAATTTTCTAAAGATTCATGGCTTAAAATATAGAGAATCAATTTCCAAAACTTGAACAAAGCTCTAAAAACCTAAACAAATAATAAAAACATATGATCTTTATGTAATTACTTACATTATTCACAAAACTTTCAAACTTCTTATATTTTTTAAGAAAACAAGGCTTAGAGCATGAAGGATCTTTAAAAAAAATAAAGCAAAACTCAAAAGATCTTAAACAAGAAACAAAACATGTAAACTTTATGTGATTACTTGTCTCTTATTGCTGAAAATTGGATTCTAAAGCTTATTGTGTTCTTTAATTTTTTCCTCTTCCAAAACCTAGTTTTTTTTCTTTAAAATCCCTACTCTTGCAAAACTTCTTCAAAAGATCTTCTTTTTAATGAGTTTCTAAATTTTTATAAGCCTAAATAACAACCCTAATTTTCAATTTCATGTTTATGTGGGTCTCTAGTGAAAAAGTCTTTAAAATTGGGCAAAAACTACGATTGTACGAAATTTCTTGCGTTGATGATGTCATCCCGCTAGATTTTTTTTTTCAACATAGACACCCAATGGGAAAACGATCATATCTTTCTCTACAAAACTCGGATCCGCTCACCGTTTTTTTGTTGGAAACTAGACTTGAAGAGATTTCTAAATTCATAAGGCTTGCTCTCTAATTAGGGCTGCAAGTCGGGTCGGGCCTAGTCGGGCTTAGGTCATCACAACCCAGCCCAACATTTAATAGGGTTGCCCAAACTTGGGCCCAAGTATCCTTGCCCAAACTTGGTCCAACCTTTAAAAGTTGGGTTTTGGGTCGAGTTCGGGCCCAAGTCGAGCCTTATCCACAAAGATATGTTTTTCATTTTTTTTAATCTAAGCTAAACTATAATTTTACTTCTACTGTACTTTAATGATCAAACTAAAATTGAGTTCTAGATT